>PVJH01007590.1:62700-92048 GCA_004026705.1 Nesogale talazaci | reverse complement strand
CTATAAGTATATGCATGTAGATCTATGTCCCCCATCATCATATATAAATGTATTCATCTATGTACATGCCTGTATTTAGACCTCTATAAGTAACCTTTGCCCCCAAGATCTTTCCTCTATTTCCTTTTACTTTCCTTTTGTCCCACTATCATAATCAGCCTTCATTTGAGTTTCAATAATTTCTCTCTGTCACATTACTATTAGCGAGCTTCTCACATCCAACTTTTCACTGATTTTGTTCCCCTTTCTCGGGGTTGGTCAACACCACCTCCTTCCCCCCACAACCTCCTATGTTCTTCTAGAACCATCAGTACCAATGTTTTCTCCTCTAGACTGTTCATCCAGTCTATCTTATCTAGATAGACCTGCAGAGATAACAATATGTACCAAAAGAGGCATCCTAAGATGAAGCAACCAAAAAGAATAAAACTATGATAATAATGTCCATATATATATAATTAAAATTAACAATAAAATAAAATAAAATAACAATAACAAAATAAAAACCAGTATAAAGTTCAAGGTCTGTTCGTTGACCTCCAGGAGTGTCCCACGGTTGAGTCTCATGAAGTGCCACACCTTGGCCCCAAGGTTTATCTTTGGTATTCCCTCAGGAACTGCATGCTCTGTTGCATACCCTTAGTGTTTTGCCTTGGTATGGTGGAGTCAGACAGGGTATAATCCCGACCCTACTTCCCCACTGTTGTCCCCATAGGGTCTTGCGTCAGTAAGGGACACCATGTTTCATAGGGAGCTGGTCAAAAGGTCCTCTCTGTGCATTGGCTGTTCTGAATGGGGTATCGTCTTCAAGGCTCAGTGGGACAGGAAGCACTCCACTCTCTCTTTCTCTCACTTCATTTGTTCTCCTGTGCTCTGGTCAGGCATGTTCCACCCCCCAATCTACAACTTCAGTGCTGTCCTCCAAAGCAAACTCCCTGGGGGGAAAGACAGCTGTCCACATAGTTGGGATTGAGGTTAGGTCCTCAGACCCCTCACTGGCTCCCTGCTCCATGCCATCTGAAGCTGGGGCAGCCACATGGAGACCTCTGCCAGTGATGAGTTGCTTCTGCTGTTGATGGACCCTGAGCCCTGGAAGTGAGGAGCCTTAGGGAGACCCCTGCCAGTGCTGGGATTCTGCACCCACTGACCTGTGACTTCGTGAGTCGGAAGGAGACTTTATAGACTGATTTCGGGCTTATTGCTTAATATTGGACTCATGACTTTGAACTGGACTGGGTTCTATGTCCTGTTCCTCTTGTACATAAACTTTTTCCTTATATCCATATGCATGTCTATGAAATTTGTTCCTCTAGCTTACCCAGACTGACACACCATCTCACATGGGTATGGGATTAGTGTTCTTTACATGATCTCTAGGTTCTCATTATCAATCATAATGGCTATGCAGAACTCAGACAAAATTCATGATTGAAAGGTTTATTAAGGAAGTTAACAGGTTATAATAGCATTGAGAAATGCTGTAATTTATCAAGACATGTTACAATGTTCTTTTAGGTTTGCTAATAAATGCCCCAAAGGGCATACCACTCCTCTGCAAGCCTCAACCAAAGGCATTCAGTCTAAGCTCAGTGGTTTAGCAAAGTTGAATTAAATGATTAAAAGCACCCCACTCCAGTAAGCTGCAGCCTGCAGGCACTCAGAGTGACTCTTTTGAGTCAGCAAGATGAACTCCACCAATGAAGTGTCCAGAGGCACCCTCTGCACAAACCAGCTTGCTGCACAAAGACGCTGAGGTTTGTCTGCTCCATGAGTTGGGCAGTCATAGGCTTTGGCTGGTGGTTCTGCTGCTGCTTCTCTGATGTTAGAGCTGTCTTCTGGATCCAGGATGTTCACTGCTCAGTAATCCCCAGGCCAGAGGATGAGCTTCACTTCTGGTTCTGGCTGGTAATGATACCCCTCCTCCTGCTTTCTAGAGGGGTTATTTTATACACAACAGATATGGCACTACAGGGAATCCTGTTGGCAATTACTCACAGGAGGAGCCTATTAGTATTGTCCCTCCACCTTCTTATGCGACCCATGCAGTAAAAAAGGTCATTTGATGAGGGTTAAAAGACTTTGGTAGAAGAATCCCCTTAAATAAATCACTGGCCATGCAGGTACTTGTGGGGAAGATCTGAGCCGGCAAGTGAGTCTGGGAGTGGGAGGTGAGGAGAATCCAGGCTACAGACTCAATCAGACTACTGAAACTTGCCCCACTGGAGGTACTTGATATTTCCCTCCTCTGTTTTACCTCGTGGATCGATATGCCTCCCCTACTTGGCATATTGTGTACTGTAAATACTAATGTCAATATTTGTGGTTGTGGTCCAATAGGAGGGAGGGCAGTCTTGTTCTGATAATATATGATTTATGTAAGCTGTGTGTGTTGAGTACATCTCTTTTAAGGTATGGAAGGAGATGAAAACAAATGAAGGAGAGAAGCAGAAATGGAGGAAAACATATGAAAAGCTCATAGAAGCAGAAGTCCAGAAGAGATCAGAAGTCTTCCTTCAGAGCCAACAGAGGAAACAAGACTTCCCCTAGAGCCTGTGCTTTCTGTTCAGATATCTGGCCTCCTCAACTGTGAGGCAGTCACTTTTGTCTGTTAAAATTGGCCATGGGGAACCCTGGTGGCACAGTGTTATGCAGTGTGCTGTTAATCACCGGGTCAGCAGTTCAAAACCACCAGTTGCCCCTTAGGAGAAAGACAGGCCTTTCTACTCTTCTAAAGACTCACAGTCTTGGGAACGTGTGGGGGCAGTTCTACCCTGTCCTGTGTGGTCACCCTGAGACAGAATTGACTCCCCAGGGGAGTTTGGTTTTGGAAAGCCAGCCACTCTATCTCCACTAGAATAACTCCTCAATCTCAAAGAAGCAACTAAACTTGAGCACAATACCTGGCTCAATTCATGCTTTCCCACAGACGTACTCCCTCTCCACCCACTGTCTTTCATCCCAAGTCAAATTCTCTCCCAAAATGAAAGGCCCTGGAAGGCAGGAAGGCCTTTCTCCTTGTAGCTGTGTTGGCTCTTTCTCAGGCTGGGGCTGCCCCATTCACCAGATTTGTGAGTGCCTCAGAAGGGACCGCGCCAGGAGGAAATGCGGGTGCAAAGATGGTCCACAGCTCACTTTGGGTATCAGTTTCACTTCTAGGTCAAGAGTTGAAGAAGCCTAGACAAGGGCCTTCTCAGTGGCATCACCAGGGTTAGTGTTACCCAGCTTGGTAGCGCATAGGGTCTACTCCTTCCCTTCAGGACGTTGTCCTGTACCTGCCATAAGAGTCCTTACAGATAGTTATGATCAATTTTCCTGATAGAATAATATGTGATACAGTTGTAAATTGCTTAACTTTCATGGGTCATATGGAAACTAACAACAAAAGGAGGCCCCTCTGGTGTTGGGTTCCTAAAAGCAGAGTTAGCAGATCAAAACCATCAGCCGCTTCACTGGAGAAAGTCGAGGCTTTCTACTCTCATGAAAACCCATTGTCTTGGAGGTCCATAGGGGCAGTCCTACAGGCTGGAGGTGAGTTGGTACTGACTTGATGGCAGTGAAATATTTTTGTGTGTAAATAACAAAGTTGTTTTGTAAAATCCGTCTGCTTTGAATTACAATGTTATTAGTAATTGAATACAGTATTTAAAAATGTTCTCCTTCACCCCTCTTTAATTGTGACTTCATTCTCAAAAAAGTTAATGATGTAGATTCACAAGTAATAATCACCATAGTATTGTAGTGGAAAGTCTAGAAAATATGACAAAAGCAGCTACTTTAAAAGCACAAGGACCAGCGAATGCATCTTGTGCTTGTAGTATGCAGATGAAACCACACAATTCAAAGCATAATTTTAATTGGGTCATCATGACAACTTTGACTGATTTGCACTAGAAGGTTCAAAAGTAAATTCAAATAGTGATGTAGGGGGTTACTCCATGGGCTGCTAATTGCTAGGTTAGAATTCCATACACACTTACAGCCTCAGAAAGTCACAGGAGCAGTTCTACCCTGGTCTATAGGTCACTATGAGTTGGTGTCAACTCCGTGGTAGTGAGTTTTGTTTGGTTTTAACCCTGTGGGTATACTGATACATATAACCTGGGCTGACAAAAAGTATTTTTGTTGTTATAACTAACTACATGGATTAAAAAACAAAACAAAACAACAAGCTTTTCATTGAGAACTCAGGGAAGGTTGACAGAGCAGACCATCACTTTGTCATTCATACACACTTTGTTTCCAATTGGATTCTCTTACTGTCATCCCTCATTCTCTTCTCTCCCTGAGCTTCTAGTCCTTCCTCCCTAACCTTCTGAACCATTTCCTGGAGGAAATGCTGTCCTTTGATCTTAAATAGTTGGTTATTCTAATATGGGATGAGTTCAGTGCCTGGCCTGAAGAGTCACTAAAGACCACAGTTTTGGATTTCCCCCAGTATTGGTAAGTCTGATCTTGTGTATGACTTTGAGTTCTGTTCTACATTTTTCCTCCCACTTTATCCACTACCTTCTCATGCATTTCTTTTCAGAGTTGGTAGTGGTCACTGGGCACTATCTCGTTCTTCTGGTCTCAGGGTGGGAAAAACTTATCATCGTGTGCTCCTTGGATCTATTAGACTAATTGTTTCTGCATGCCTTTCAATTTTCATCCTTCTTTCCTTTGGATGTGGAGTCATTGGCCCATTGATGGCTGCTCACCAGCTTTTAAGACTCCAGTCACAAGTGACCAAAGTAGAATGTAGACCATATGAATGATGTCTTATACTTACCTGGCAGGGGAGATACCATGATCACGAAGGTGGTTTTCCCAGGGCGAGGCTTATCCATTGCACTTGGGATGTGCTGACCCCTGCGATTTCCCCAAATGTGGGAAACTCGACTGCATAATTTGTGGTAGTGGGGGACTGCGTTCGCGCTCTCCCCTGTTAAAAAAAAAAAAGAAAAAAAAGAAAAAAAAGAATGATGTCTTGCCAACTGTTGTCCCACTGAACCATGACCCTGACCCTTGAGTCACACCAACTCCTCCCCTCAAGGTATTTGATTATGTCTAAGATGTTTCCATAACTCTGCTCTACAAAGATAGTTTTATATATATACTTATAGTTATATATAAAGTTTATATAGATATATTGATGCTAAAACATTGCATAAGATTTTGATATTATTGTCACCCCCTCTGACAGAGTACCTATCCCCTATGTACCCACAGTGATACCACTGCCAGGGTCTGCTGCTCCCTGAGAGTTAATCCTCTATGAACCTCTGTGTGAGGTTTCTAGTCAGACACCTGCAGAAGCTTGTCCAGGTATCAGGTTCCTCGGAGAATAATATTAATTTGAAACATGTTATGAATTGCTGTAAAGCACAGACATAATAACTTGCTTGTGTGCGAGGAGGGCCATGACAGGTGTATGACTTAAATTTTTTGCTACATCTTTCTCGTCTGGGCCCAGAGGAGTTGAAAGATGAAGCTGGGCAGCTGGGCCATTCTGAATTCTTCCAGAGAAGTTGGGGCCATTGGGAAACTCTACAGAGTTTTCATGACTGTAACAGGTAGAAAGAAGAGAGCCAGGTCTTTTCTCTGTGCACCTGAGGTGGACACCCACCGCCAACCTCTAGGTTAGTAGCCCAATACTTAGCCTTTTGCAACTAACCCCCTACCCCCACCCCCAACATCTGACACCCAAGATTTTGGATGGTCTTCTTAATGATCTTAAAGGGGATTTTTGAGGCAAGATAGAAACATAGCTGGCAAGCACTGTATTCCAAAGCCCTAAATATAAGTAGAGCAAGTCATCAGGTCTCAGGCAATGGCAGAAGACAGACAGGTACGGTGGGTTGTTGGTGTTTGGGCTTATTTCTCTCCCATCTGTGGAGGCCCAGCCTCTGCCTTATCACCAATTAGCAGTTGTGCCAACAGAGTGGGAATCAAAGAAAGGTGAGAGAGAGCTGCGCTTGCTGGGATGTACTTCCTCAATCTGCTGCAAATCGCAACACAGGAGATGAGATTGCGAAGAGGAAGCTCAACAGAAAGGATCAACTGAAGATGGATCAATTGAAGCAAATCAGTGGGTTTGATCCACTGATAAGAAAGAGAGACCAACTTGAGACGTAATTAGGCCAGACTGGGAGGAGACAAATCTTCCTTGCCCACTGAAGAGATCTTTGGTGAGGTCATAGAAGCTATGGCTTAAGCCGAGCAAATGTCCCTTTGACAATATCTCAGGGGATGGACTCCTGGATGCCAAGAATGAAGACTGCATTGCACTAGCAGATCTTTCTGAGGGAGTGCTTGGGCGATGTTGTGATTAATTCTTGTAAACCTGGTAATTGAAAGTTTAGCAGTTTGTGTACACCAAAAGATGATGCCTTGGTCATTATAAATAAGGGATAGTACAGATTGGGGGGCCAAAGCCCATCAATAGATGAAGTGACATCCCCTTACAGAGGAGTTGCAGGGAGGAAATGAGCCAGTCAGGGTACAGTGTAGTAACAATGAAATATGCAACTTTCCTCTAGTTCTCAAATGCTTCTTCCCACCCACTATCGTGATCCCAATTCTACCTGACAAATCCAGCTAGAACAGATGATGTAAACTGGAAACATGGGGAATTTGGGATAGATGATCCCTTCAGGACCAGTGGTGGGAGTGGTGATACCAGGAGGGTAGAGGGATGGTGGAGTAGAAAGGAGGAACCAATTGCAGGTACAGATAGCAGGGAAGTGAGTGAAGGGGCACACTAGACAGTGTACAATATGAAAAAGTAGTAACAATTGTAAATTATTAAGGGTTCATGGGGGAGGTAAGGGAAATATGGGGAGCTGGTACTGGGGGACAAAGTAGAGGGAGGATGTTTTGAGAGTGATGATGACAACAAGTGTGCAAATGTGATCTGCATATAACTGTTGTATGTATGGATCGTGATGAGAGTTGTATGAGCCCTCGATAAAATGATTTATTTAAAAAATGATGCCTTAGAAAACAAGCTTGTTGTTGTATTTCCCAAAACACATTCATTGACAGTTCTGTGGAGCACAGTCCTACCTCTGATACAATTCAGGTAGCCAGGATAGGAATTGTCTTGATGACAGTTGGTTTGAGTTTGTTTTTCATTTAATTAAAAAAAATTTAAATCTTTCTAAAGGAATCCCCCCAAGCCCATTTACCTAAGGGAAATTATTTGCTGTAATACTGGGGTCTCAACCTGGTAATTGAAATCTAGTTAGTGAGGACAACAGGTTTACAGTGCTGTGAAGCTTATAGTTGAATATTTGCTTTCTACATATATAGGTTGAATTTCTGGGTCAAGACACTCTTAACTTTGGACTCTTAGCCTTTTACCCAGGACTACTTTATACCACACCTCAGACTGCAGTGTGGGGTGCCAGAAGAAAGGGAGGTAAGAAACATGAGCCTGCAGTTCCTGATCAAACTTCCGGAGTAAATTATTGACAAGCTGGTATTTTAATCTCTAGTCTGGAGTGTAAAGGACAGGGGAGGTGTTTCTCTGGGTTATTTTTCAGATGAATCAACTCTGCCCACCATTAGTTTGGGGATGCTGTGGGGAAGACCTGGATTCTCTAGTCTTTCCAGACTGCCTTATACAAAAACAGAAGTCCTTGAAAGATGCAAATGCTGATCATGCTTAGCTGTTAATGGGAAGGATGGAGGTTTGAATTCACCCAGAGGCTCCTGAAGAAAGTCCTGAACACACATGGAGTCACCGTGAGTCAGAATAGATTCCATGGTTATTGGCATATTTCACAAGGTATATTAGTCTGAGTGGAGTAGGGAAACAAATTCATAGACACATTACTATGTGTATAAGAAAGAGGTTTATGTACAAGAATTATTGAATATTGAAAAAAACATCCCACCCGAGCCCAGGTCAAGTCTATAAGTCCGATAGCCCATGTGTCAGATATCAATCTATAAAGTTGTCTTCAGACTTATGAAACACATGCAGTGATGCCAAATACAGGAAGATCTCAGGCCATTGAGTGGGAAGTCTTGTGGATCCAGTGGCATTGTAAGCATCTCTGTGCTGGATGGGATCTTGACTAGGCTTCTTGGCTCCAGAGATCTGGCTCCATCAGCCTCTCTCTGTGTGTCTTCTCCACAGGGATGTCTCACAGGGAGAAAGTCTTGAGAGTGTTTCCTGCCTCCAAAGAGGCAAAATAGGAGTTCCCTAGAATCCTCAGAAGAAGCCCATGCCCACACAGAAGCCTTATCAGCAATATCCTGATTGACAGGCCAGACTTCACCCCTTAATTCATAATCCTTTCAATTTGACAATAGATTATAAAACTACTACATACAGGTGGGAAACTTTTGGGGACTAAAAGACCAAAAAAAATGTTAGATTAGTTAGACTTTGAGGAGGTAAGGCTATGAGTGTATATGTCGCAAAAGGGCAGCATTTAGCCAAGGATAAAATTTAGAAGGGTTAGGAAAGAGAGAAGAATGGAAAGGGGAAATGCAGAAAGGAAGTGAGATAAGTGATGGTATCTTGTAGGGATTGCAATCAATGACATAAAAGAGAGTGTGTAGGAAATATTCCCTGAAAAAATGGTTGCGTATTCAAAAATCCCTTCCCCATTTCCTCCCTCTGTATCTTTATACTCTACAAGTCCCTCTTTTCTGAATTTTTCTTCGAGACTCAGCTCACTCATTACTTGATAAACCAATGAAAAACTTTTCATTCCATCTTTATGCAGTCTCTTTCTTTCTCAGCCTGGCTGAACAAGAGCTAGGTTGGTAACACATGTATTTCTATGCCCGCCTGCTACTCTGTCCCCAGACTTTGACATCCATATCTGTAAACCTTCATCTAACTCACAGTAAGATTTTTTAAAGTACAATTGCACAAAAGTGTAATTTACTATCATTTGTTACTTAGTGTTCTTTCCTTAGGACTGAATCCTGAACTGACAATAAACATGTAGCCAACAAATATTTTATGACTTGTCATAGGATGTAATTCCATCGCTCTAAGTTAAGCTAAAAGATGCATTGGAACCCCTAAAATGTTATGACTTAACAAATAAGCTTTTTTCTCTCACATAATCCAAAACTGAGTGGTTCAGAGTTGGAGGAGGAACTCTGAAGTCACCCATACTCACTCAGTTTCCTTTCTGCTTGGAGAGGCCTGCTCTAGCTCTCATGGTGTCCTGGCTGGAAGGAAGGGAGGAAGAGCAGGAGCATCACCTGTACCTTCCTGTGTGGAGCATGCCTCCATGGGCACAGTCCATTGGTAGGACTTAATCCCATGGCCACAGATTAAACAGCAAGAAAGCTCCAAAGCGCATTCTTTCATTTGGTTCTGGGTGGTTCCGTTCACACATGTGGGTAACCTATCAAATGGTTAGTAGTTTGAATCTACTCAGGGGTACGTAGGAAGGGAGACCCAGTGATCTATTTCTAAGAACCGACCATTGACATATCCACAGCACAATTCTACTCTGACACACAGTGGGTTGCTGTGGGTTGAAATGGACGCCCCAGCTTGGCTAGGTGCCTTGTTAAGATTCAGAAGTTTGTTTTCAAGATAGCAACCATGAGAGCTGGTGGATAACCAGATTCTATGCTAGATAGCTCATCCCCCAGAGTCTGTGCTATGTAGCTCACCCCAAGTTATCTCCCAAATCGACTTGACTAAAATTCACGGTCATGCCGATTCAATAAGACCTCTTATTATTTTAAATTTTGAGACACTAAGGGAATATTGATGGCAAGTTTCAGGAAGTGGTGTAGTTCACAATGACTGCGGATGAGGATTAATTAAGTGTTGAGTTGTGTGTTCAGACCTTGAAAACTAGGGTATGTCGGAAGCCTTGCTGGAGAAGGTGATGCCCTTTGTTTTCAGGATGGCGTTGCTCACTACTTCTTGATCATTCTGTGCACTGAAGAACATGCCTACTTGACTCCGTGTAATGTCAGCCAATTCTTTACTAAATCCTGCTGCCAATAATAGCACACTGGTGGGGTTTGGGAATGTTCTTCCTTGTCCTGATCCTTCGTGGGTTATTAACAGGCAGCTTTGGGACCCTGATGGGGGTCAGAAAAAGAGAACCATGCACACCAGAGGAATCGAAGGCTATTTGTAGGTGTAGATAAGGACAGGTCTTCCAGGACTGTTAGTTCTCACTCATTGCAACCTTTGTTAAGTTAGCTCTCCAAAGCTGTATGTATTGGTGTCATTATTAAATGCCTCATCATATCTCTTGCACCCTCTCTCCCCAAATTCCTTGGGATACTTTCCTTCTACATTCCATGAATTAGAGAAGGGAAGGAATTCGTGAAGAATTTGAATGATGGCTGAGTGAATGCCAGGATGGATGGTGAAGGACTCGGCATTTATATGAGTGTTTATAAGTACATTTTGGGACATTAGAAGAAACTTGGTGAAAACTTTGAAGACCAAGATATTCATTTTTGTCTTATGTTTTCATGGAATTTGTCTCATCATGTTTTCCCATCAGTATCCCCATGGTTGTCCACACCATCTCATTTTCAAAATATATCTATTTGACATATCTTGTTTCTTTTTCTTTTTCCCTACTGTGAATGACATGATATCGTTCAACTCAACATCCTTCATCTCTTTATTTCTTCATTCATCCACTCTCTTATTCATTCATCCATCCACCCACCTACTTATTAATTCATGTGGGCTAATTTATATGACAACACTCATTCCTTAAGCAGTTTTAGCATTAAACTAGTTTAAGAAACTTCTAGCATAATAGCTGGCTATACTTACACCAAGTCCACTGCCATAGAATTGCTTCTATATAGGGTTTCTGAGATTTTCTTTCTTTGTGGGCATGAGGACCCTCATCTTTTCCCTGAGAAGCAACTGGTGGGTTTGAACTGCCACCCTGAGGCTAGCTGTTCAACACATATATGACAGCACCATCAGGGCTCATAGGCTAATAGGAGGAAAAAATACAGGATTCAACTATCTCATACTGCCTATATGACCAGAGAGGGAAAACCAGTTTGACAGTGTTTCTATCCACTTTTTAGTTACCTCTGTCTGGCTGCCACCATTACAGAATAAGAAGTCAGACTGCAGTCATGGCCCTGCTGATCTGGGAGGCCTTTGTGAGGCGTCTGCACTAGGTCTGGTGAACTTTGGGCCAGGACTCCTCCTGTGGTCAGGTCCCTGAGATTGTGGATGCGGGTTGCCAAGTCATCACTTTCATTTTGATTCACTCACTTGGGGGAAACAAACAGCAGCCTTTTACAAACAGTGGCCATCATGAGAGAAACGGCGGCTCTGCCTGGGATTGATTTAATGTCTGTGTCTCAAAGCTGATCTTGGGGGGGAAAGGGGAGAGATAATCTCTTTTTCTCAAAGCTGAATTTGGCGGGAATAAACCAACATGAACTTCTTCTCATGACAAACACACATGTACAGCATTTTTCAGCTCTCAGGCTACTCTCATGAGCTGTGAGCTTTCTTGGTAGGGAGTAGGTCCAGCCTCTCAGCATCTCTGGCACAGTCAGCCAGCTACAAGTTCCTGATGAAGCCTTCATCCCTGGGCTTGAGGCGCCTGGTTCCGGTGTGATCAAACCACATGTAGCTTAGTTGGACATCCTGCTTGCCCCGGGTGACTCAGCTCCCAGCAGCTGTCTGCTGCTTTGTTTATTGTGATCTCTCTTCTACTCCCTTGCTCCAGCTCTATAAACCACTGCACAGGTGGCCTGACTTTTGGTACACAAGAAAGTTTGTCAACCGTGTTCTTCCTACCTAAACCCAATTAAGCTGTACGGAGTCCATTAATAAAGCGTCTCTATTACAAAATTATTGGCACTCTGCAAGGCACTTTGAAGGAGAGCAGAGGGATCAATATCACTTAGAATACGATGGCTGGGCAGGCATGACTCAGGGGAATGAGCTCTTACAGATAAATCTGCACCTGTGTAGTCGGTGTGTGAATAGAATGGAGCCGCGTGCTAGACTCAGTGGTTTGACGATTAGTTGAGAAGTTGTGGGGGGAGAGTCTAACTGTGCTTTAAAAAAAGAAAGAGAAAACTAAACAACAACAAAATCCCAGAAATAAAGACCATGTATTTTCACCTATGGCCCTAAACTGTATGACAAACACTCAGAGCATTCACCTGCTGGTGGCAGTTGGCTCTGAGGCCCCAGAAAAGTTGCGTCTGTTTGATGCTGTCTGGGGATTGGGGAGGAGGGAGGGCACAGAGAAAGGTCAGTTTCTAGAAGGTGGCAGCTAACAAGAAGCTATTCCTCATTTTCAAGACCGACTCTTTTAATTGTAGATTGTTACCCTGAGCTGATCAATTTAATGTGTGCCGTTTACTTTCCATCTCTGTCCGGTGAGCCAATTAGCCTGCAGCCTGGTGAAAGGGGCCTGGCGGCTAATTGGATCATTGTTGGAAGAGGGCACAGCCTTTGGTACAGCTGCAGATTGCTGAGAGGGGGCAGTCTGGGTGGCTTCTAGGATGAGGTGGACTCAGGTCTAGGGAAGAGTCAGCTCAGCTGTCTGAGAGGCTAAGAGGGTAATGAAAAGGACCCCTCCTGTTATGAAAGGGGAAGATCGAGGAAGGGAGAGAGAGAGAGAGAGAGAGAGAGAGAGAGAGAGAGAGAGAGAGAGAGAGAGAGAGAGAGAGTTAGTTCCCATTACAGAGTAAGAGAGAGAAAACCAAAACCCCCAAACTTTCTGCCATTGAGTTGATTCTGACTCGTGGCAGCCCCGTCAGGCAAGGCAGAATGGCCCCTGTGGGTTCTTAGGCTGGAGCTCTGTACCGAAGGAGAAAGGCTCATTTGTGCTCCCCACGAGCAGCTGGGGGGTTGAAGGGCTGATGTTGCAGCTAGCAGCTCACCAGTCACCATTCCACTTTGGGATGCCCTTGTCTTCTTCAGTGATAAAGAACTAAAAGGGCGAGCCTGGTCCCCGAGGCCCGCTTTCTCTGAAGTATACCAAAGGCTCTTTGAAGTTCTGTTAGGAATTGGTGTTTTATGCCAGAAGGTGGGGGTGAGAGTTGGTAGGTGAAGTAGGGAGATGAAAAAGGTAAAAGAAAATGGGCCAGTGAGAGTGGAGTCCATGTATTTGGGTTAACAGCTGTCATTAGTGTAGTTCTTAGAACTTCCAACGAATGAAGGCACACAATGGAACTCCAAGAGACACTGTATGTGCAGTCTCTTCTCAAACTCTTTTGTCATTGCTTTCGCTGAGGTGAGTCAAGGTGAGTCAAGGTGCCCTGTGTGCCATGGAACAGAATGTTGTCTGCGGCTGAGCCATCTTTACAATGGTCTTCGGTCTGTTTTACTGCTCTCCCTTGCTGTGGCCATTGAATATTTTGAATGCCTTCCAGGCTAGGGGTTTATTTTCTAGCACTATATTGAACAATAATTTTGTTGTGATTCAAATGAATTTTTGTGTGCTAATTTTGGGAAATAGATAACCACACATTTCTTCCCAGTTTTTCTAATTCTGACAGCTCACCAAATCCTGTCCATCGTGGGTAACCCTATTGCTATTTAAAATAGTGTGACAAGCTATTTAATAGCTTGTGGCATTAGAACCACACATACGCTACCACAGAAAAGCAAACTGACAGATGAGTGGGTGTACATTGTTGAAGGATTATTTATTCAATAATGATCACCTGGAATAAACAGCCAGAGGACCACACTTTTTGAAATCATGATTCAGGACAATTTTCTGGTTCTGGAGAAGGTTGCACCTAAACCATTTGCATTCTTGTTCTACACTTGGTCTTTTAAGCCCAGTCAAGCCTCTGAGATTGTCTTTAGTGGGAACAGGAAAACGACCTGTGGCAGGATTTCCCAATGCCTGTTCCCATAATGTCAACACTCCATTCATGCACTGTGGTATTTATTTGAGACCACTCCCCAACTTGCTTAGCCTTGTGCAATACTGCAAATGCCACAGCTTTCCCAAATGACCAACCTGAAGATAGAAGAGGTGCTGTCACAGGATGCCTGCATAGCCATACCTCACATCATTGCCCATGTCAGGTACTGTTGAGTTGGTTTGGACTCATCGTGAACCTGTGCATAACAGCAGAACAAAACACTGCCGGGTCCTGGGTCATCCTCACAATGCTATTTTTGAGGCCATTGTTGGCAATCACTGTGTCAGTCCACCTTGTTGAGCCCCCTCTTCATTTTCACTGCCCCTCCGCTTTACTGAGCACGATGTCCTCCAGGGACTGGTCTCTCCTGACATGTCCAAAGTATGTGAGATGAAGTGTCACCATCTTGGCCTCTAAGGAGGGCTCTGCTTTACTTGTTCCAAGAAAGATTTGTTTGTTCTTTTAGGAGTCCATGGTACTATCAATATTTTCTTCCAGCACCACAATTCAAATGCATCGTTTCTTCTTCAGCTTTTCTTGTTCGATGTTCAACATTCACATGCACACGAAACAATGAAAACGACCATGATATGGGTCAGGTATAACTTAGTTCTCAAAGTAACATCCTTGTTTTCAACCCTTCCAAAAGGTCTTATGTAACAGATATACCTCACATGTTTGCTACCTCACATGTTGCCCATAGTGAACCAGTACTTTCCTTCCTGATAACCTGTCTTTCTTGAGTCCCCTCTTCCCTAGAAAGTATCCCACCACAGCAAGCAAGTGTTGGTTATTAGATCGGGCCTACTGGGAAGGCATGAAAGAACAGTCACCATGGGCAGGTCATCCCAGACCGAAAAGAACCAACAGTCACTGGAAGGATGCCACCAGATCAACTCGGAGACCAGTAGAAAGTGGGGGTCTGGCAAGCCATTTCCTGGGACAGAATAAAAACCCCAGCCAATGCATCTTCACAGCCATTCCTTGGAATCCATGTCACAATTCATAATTGTTCTTAACTTGTGCAAAATGGAAAATCCTATTTTTTTTTCAAGAGTTTGCCTTGGTGACTGCAGTCCAGGCTTGCTTTTAGCTTGCTCAGTCAAAGTAAAAATTTCTACTTCCCCCTTCCATTCAGTCTCTGACTTCGTTTCTCCGCCTGTCTGGACAAGAACTAGGTTGCTAACACACTCATGCAAACTCCATCTCTGTCTGCTGCTGTCCTCAGACTTTGACACCCAGATCTGACTTCCTCCCCTCCTTCCACTCTGGGGAGCATCCTGCTTCTCTGTGGGCATTTTGACCTTCAGAGCTATTGCAGAGTCACTGACCATTCCTTGGCTTTCCTTTCCCCTCACTCAGGCCCCTCAGTGTTGTCAAGATCAAGATCAGTCCACAGTGTAGCCCCTAGCGTCTTGCCAGATTTTCTCAACCAGGATAAGCCTCAAGGCCTCACTCTCAAGCTCTCCTCCTGCTGTATGGATGTGCATACTCTCTACTTTCAGTGGCCTCTCCCAGGGTTTCTGGTTGCTCCCAGAATCAGGTGGCTTTTCTTTTTCATGACCTCAAGATTACTTCCAACACAGTTAGATTCTTTTGTTTTCTCCTCCCTCTCTGGCGATGACAGTGAGGCAGACAACGGTACAAAGGATGGGCGGCCATTGGCTTTTTGTGGAGAGGAGGGCAGTCTCTCTTTGCTGCACTCTTCTTCCTAGAAGGGGGTTGAAATCCTCTTCATTCTAACTTGGAGTAGCTGGTGGTTTTGAACCGATGGCCTGGTGGTTTGTAGCCTAACACCACAAGGGCTCCACAATTTGTCCCTAGTGAAGTTATTTATTATACCAGTTTTATGGGAGATATATGAATGTATGAGAGGAAATTTTCTCCTACCTGGAAATTCAGGGTTGATAAATAAAGGTGTTGAAGCATTAAGTTTCCCAAGCACTGACCCCTGAATCTGGGTGGAAGAGTATCGGTGATCAGTCTCAGCTGCTTCAGTCTCCGAGCTTTCCACTCTTGTAAGCAATGGAGCTCAATGGAAGCCGGTAATGTGTGTGTAGGGGAGAGCTTGCATCTTCTCTAAAATTAATAGGACAAAGATGAATTTAATTTTCCCCAAACATGATTATGATCTGCTCAGTATGGACATTTCAGAAATATATAAAATGGAAGAAGGAATTTTGTCAGTCTGAGAGGGGTCAATTCACTTGGTGTTGGTAGCTGACATGGCTACAGAGTTCCTGAGAGATGGCTTGCTTCTTACTCACAGACACCATGGTGCTTTTGAATTAGCTGTGCGCAACGACCATGCTGCTGATCTCTCTGTCCTCTCAGATGTCTTGGCCACGACCTCACATCTAAAGTTTAGCCAATGCCGATACAATAATATACCAAGGATTATTGTCCTTCTATGCTGGATGTTAGGCAGTCAAACATTTTCAGAATATTGCCTGGAAACAGAATTGTTTGTTGATTGAGTACCTGGCAAAACGCCTTATTATAGTCTTAAACTCAGCGTGTGCAACTCAAGAGCTCACTGCCACTGAGCAGATGCTGACTCATAGCGACCATAGAAAGAGCAGAACTGGCCTGTGGCTTCCGGAGACTGAGGCTCCTGAGAGGAGAAGGAGGCCCTCTGCTGGCGGCTTTGAACTGCTGACCCTGCAGCTAACAACCGTCCAAGCCATAACCGCTATGCTACCAGATGGGGAGTATATCTCAACCAATTTTACCGGTCCTGATAACTGATCAACGAAAACCTATTTCTAGCATCTTTATGAGGACCAACAGGCCACCTACATCGCCAATGAAATTGCTTTCTGATATTTCCAATTCTGACTTGTGATCACAAAGCAGAAAACAGATGTATGCGATGGCTGTGGGATGTGGCCTTCCCGGCATCTCTCACACCCACCAATGTGACCATAGAGGGAATAACAGCCCCAACAGGTCCGTCTAAATGAGCAAGCACATATTCCCCATCTTCTGCAGAAATGTTTAAAAGCAAGTTATGGCATCAGACAGGAAACCCACAAGGGCAGTTCTACCCTGTCTTATTGGGTCCCTGTGAGTTGGAGTTGACTCACTGACAACAAGGGAGGGAGGGCTGCACCCCCACCTCCTGCTACCTCTCCATGGGATTGAACAGGAGCTCTGATCTGCTAATCAGCCCCTTTACCCCATCTGAAGATTCAGCACATACCTGGCTGGGCACAGACACCAAGTGTACTGACTTCAAAGGCACTAGCCGTTAGATGGACTGCTCGCTTTCCTGTGTCTTCTAATGGCTGCATTCAGCCTTTGCTTTTAGAACTCTTGAGAAGACAGTATCAGGGCAGGGGAACATTTTAGAGACATGAAAATGGCCAGTATAAATCTTTGGGGCTTAGGAGTAAACTGTCAAGCAGTCACCAGTGCTTATCGCTGGGTGGGAGGATTGTGGAGGTTCTCAAAAAGAGTAATTCCTTCTGCTCCCATTTTCCATTTAACCGTACAATCTGGGCACATGTAAACCTGCATGACAATCAGTGTCAAAGCAAACAATGGAGCAGCCGTGAAGACATTGAGTTCAACCCTGCCGGGGATGGGGGGGGGGGGGGGGGGGGTGGGATGGGCGAGTTTTCTGTCTGCTTCAACTCGGAGCAACAGTCTGTCAGGGCAATGAAACATTGCCCGGTGCTGGGCCACCTTTGTGTGGTGGCTGTCTTGTGCCCATGGTTGTGGCCACTGTCTATTTTGTATGCCTCTCCATCAGGGGCCTCGGTGGTATAGTGGGCATGTGCTGGGTCGCTAACTGCAAGGTCAGCAGTTCAAAACTGCCAGCTGCTCTGTGGCAGTTCTACTCCCACTTCTACTCCCTTAAAGAGCTATGGCTCCAGAAACCCACAGGGCAGTTCTACAGAGTCCCATAGGGTTGCCACGAGTCGGACTCAATTCGATGGCCATGCCTTTGCTTCGAATTTCTCCACCTAGGGGCCTCATCTGTTATAATCCCTAGGGCTCTTATTGGTTGATTTTTTTTAAGCAGCTTTTCTTTCTATTCTTCGTCTGAAACTCTGCTGATACGGGTCTACCACAGGTGACTTAGCTGGTATTTGAAATTCTAACATGCAAGTCACCACAGCATCATAAGCTAGCCGACGGATGGTGGGTGGTGGGGCTGTGGGGATAAAGTTAGGGCAGCATTAGAGTAGGCAGAACAGGAGGCTAGCAGCCAGTGCCCTTAGTAGTGGAGGCACACAACTGCGGGTTCCAACCCAATGAGTCACAATTTGCCTGTAGTTGCCACTAGTGTCCTGGTTGGAACTCCCATTGACAGCTGTTTGGCTTGTGAAGGGAAGCTGGGAGGATCTGAGGGCTTGGTCAGAGAACAGTCAGATCGGCACAAATCCGTCCAAACTATAGGCATTCCCTGCTTTGAGCAGTCAGTGGGTTTCTGAAGAAGATGAAAATCAGAGTACTAATTAAGCATGACACGGGGGTGGGAGTAGGCTTCTGAATAAAGGGCTCCCATCATGAAGCCTTAGGTAGAGAGAATAATTCACTTCTTTACACCTTTGGCAACTATCTTGGTTTATCACTCAGCACATCTGAAAATCCAGGTGACCCATGTCCTAGAAAAATGGATCCTCAAGTGGCTGACTTAGGAGAGGGACACAGGGGACTGCAGTCCCACAGCTGCTCTCCGGACCCAGGCACAGAATGTCCCTCCACGGACATGCTCTGTGTGGCTTTCATGTCCCGCTCTGTGCATGGGATGCTCCCCCCTCGAGCTAGTGGCTGGCTGCCTCTCCCACCCGTGGGCTTGTGCTCAACTGCTATTCATCTTCTGCGTGAGGCCTCACTCCTTGCCCCTTTGAGAATCGTACTCACCATCACACTCCTTCCCGGTTTTCTTCTTCTCTCTGGCATGCATCCCCTGGCCCTATTGCGAGTTTCCCCACTTGGTTTATTGTTGGCTTCTCTCAGTGCAAACTGAAATCCAGCAGGACCTGGTGTTTGGTTTGTTTATTTGCCTCTGTGCCCTGGCGCCTGCAATTGTACCGAAACAGAGTCTGTGATCAACAGATAACACGTATTTGTTGAATACATTGAATGAATGGCCTGAGGCTTGTTACTGACATTTTTCTTAAGTAGAAGACATACTTGAGTGGTGTGGTCCAGTGGCCCTCATCCTTGTGTCCTGGAGCCTGTAGGCATGGGTGGGGTTGTGATGGTCAACAGAAGGCAGGCCTTTGGCCCAGGAGAGCAACTCCTCCTTAGTGTCACCTAGTTCTTTTCACATAGAAGCTGGCTCAGGATTGCCTTTTTTAAAATTTTTTTAAGGATCATTGGAACGTGTAGTTTTTCTTAAGAAGTGGGTTGTGTGAGTGTGGTGCTGGAGGCAGAGATGATTCAGTGGGACAATGCTCACCTTCCACGTGGGAGCCAGGGTGTGATGTGCGGTCACCACTCTTCCTGTCGGTCACTGGAAGCTTACATCTCCTTGTGAAGGTCAGTGGGTTCCAATGGGGCTGAGGACTCAAAAGAAAGCCTGGGAGATCTTTTCTGAACACCAGTCCACGAAAGCCCCTGGCTCCCAAGGGAACATCATTAGATTTAAAACCAGTGGTGAGAAGTCCCAGGACCAGGCAGTGCTTTGTTCTGTTGAGCACTGACTGTGGTCACCATGGGTAACAACTGACTTGTGCATACACCAATGACAGTCGATTTTATTTTGCACAAACAGCCACTTCATGCTTAGGAAATCAAGCAAGCAAGCAAATGCACTGTGTACACCAGACAAAGCGCATGTGTGGGTTGCATTTGACACTTCTGTCCTGTTCTATCCCACCTTCAAGTGCTATAAACTCATTGCCATTGAATCCATTCTAACTCACAGTCAGCCTATAAGACAGGGCAGAATGGCCTCTATTAGTTTCTGAAAGTATAACTTATAGATAATACCATCTTACTCTCGTGGAGTTCTGGTGGTTTTGAACTGCTGGCCTTGCAGTTAGCAGCCCAGCATGTAACCACTGGGAAGCATATAGGCTAATCAAACACCAACCAAATTCTTTTACTTAAATTTAAAGCCTTGGTTATCTTATTTTACTCTCCATCCTGACAAGGGAAAAGTTGCTCCTTAGTGAACCACTAGTTTCCTCCTTAGTGGCACAGAGAGCCACAGCACATATGTGGGCAGACTATTTCAAGGAACCATGCACTGAACACCTATCACAGTATTTTTCTGGCTTATGGGTTGTGAAAGATTCGCTCCATGTCAGAGAGTGACTTTAGCAAGACCCCAAGTTTATTGGGTGGGTTGGACCAGGTGGGGTTGAAGGAGGTTATTGCCTTTTTTCCACTCTGTCACTACAAAAATTTCATTTTGTGTGATGCATTTTATTCTCACATAATGACTTCTGCTCCTTGGCTGTTATTAGCCATCCTTAATGCATGTGTTTGATAACTTGTGAAATGTCCCAGTAAGTCCACTGGGATCTGGAAATACTGTGAGTAGCCATGGCAGAAACCAATAGGAAAAGGTTCAACAAATGGAATCAATTCCATGACCTGTTCTCCGAGGACCACTGTGATGAATGACTCTCTCTCGCCAATTATATGAGTTGTAATTGGACCCCATCCTGCTGTAGACCAAGCTATTTTATGACTGTGATATGATATGTGGTATGAAAATATGGGCCTTGGGACTCATGTGGAAGTGGAAGTTACTAGCCGAGGTCAGACAATGAGAGGCGAGAGAGAGACAAGCCAGGAATGCTGGTATGTCCTCCTGCAGGGGTGAAAAGTGTGATGGAGAAAGGGGAGGTGAGAAGGGGTCAGAGGCAGGAAGGTTGGCAGCCAGGTCAGTGATTGCGTGGGGGAGAAGGCAAGGAACCCTGGCTTTCGACACGTGAAGAACTAGACTGGAATATTGGTTCTGTTTACCTCCAGAGTTGTGAGTGTGCACAAGTTGCTCCTGCAGATGCAGCTCTCGGTCTGCGTGGTTCCTGTTAGGTACCACCAAGTTCACCCCCACTCCACAGATCATGGTGACCCACTGGTTTTCATGGGTCAATGTTCAATCCTGCCACATTTCAAAATGCTGTCAGGAGAAAAAAAATGTAAAAACAAACTCACTGCCAAGCCAACTCATCACGATCCTCTAGGACGGGGCAGAACTGCCCTGTGGGTTTCTGAGACTTACAGGCCTAAATGTCAATGTTTCCTCCAAGGAGCGGTTGGTAGCTTTGAACTGCTAACTTTGAGGTTAGCAGCCCAGGCCATAACCTCCGTGCCAGTAGGTCTCAACTACTTTGGGCTAGAAGGCTGCCAAGTGGTGATCCATGAACTAAAGATAACCGAACTTTTTGTATTGGCAAATACAGTTCAACCTAATAGTATATAGATAGTCTCCAACTTACAATATGCTGGACTTAATAATCAACTGTACTTACCTCCCTCCATTTGGGGGCTTAGGTACTTCTATTTCGAAAGTCATTTTACTGGAAGCTTTTACATTCCGCCCTTCCATAACATCAAGCAGTATTGTACAATTGCTACCACAATCAGTTTCAAAACGTTTTCTTTCTTCTTGAAATCCTTGATATCAGTCAGCTCTGCTTTGTCCTCTCCCTTGCCCACCATACCCTCCAAGAATCCTTATTCATATACATATATATATGCACACACATACATATTCACATATATCCATATATATTACCACATCTTACACAATCCTATTTACCATTCACATACAATTGTGTTGCTTGATCCCATTGAGTGGGGTTATACATTCATCAATGCTATCAACTCCCCATTCTTCCTCCTCACCCCTTTTCCCATGCTCTCAGGGAACTATTAATCCTGTTACTGTTTCTGAAGGACTATCTATCTCTTGACATTCATGTAAGGTTTTGGTACTTCTTATAATTAGTACTATGCCCTACATGCATTGGTAGAACAGGCTAATTGCTGATGGGATCATTCTCAGATGTTCACTCTAGAGGTTCACGAGTATATGTAATGTTTCCAACCTCCCCAAGGCACATACATATAAACACTTTAGTGGGATTGATAAAGGTTGCAATAATAAAAGGCAGTAATAATGAAAACTTAAAAAAGGAAAAAGAAGAATTCTACTTACATCAGAACTTATTTAGGACAGAATTATCAGAACAGAACCCCATCATAAAATAGAGACTGTCTATATTAAAGAATATATATAAAAGAGTTAAACTGATGATATTTATAAATTAGGAAGCTTTGACTGTAAAAGGGGGTTTGGTTTCTCTTGGAATGCTGACACACGAGAGAAATGCGGCAAAGAAGACAGGAAGGGCTCCAGCAAACCCTGGCCCACTGTGTTCAACTGGGTTGACTAGAGAAACAAATTCACAGACACTTATATGTGTGCTTGAAAGGGAGCTTTATATAAAAGAATATTGTATATTGAGAAAACATCCCAGGCCAGTACAGATCAACTCCATATGTCTGATATTAGCCCATATGTCTGATACCAGTCTGTAAACTCCTCTTCAGACTCATGCAATACATGCAATGATGCTGAGTTCAGAAAGATTCCAGGCCAGTGGGTGGAAAGTTTTATGGATCCAGTAGTGGTGGAAGCTTCACTGTGCTGGCTTGGGTCTGCACGTGGCTCCTCCAGGCCCAGGGCTCGAGCTCCATCCACACTCCTCCATGTGTCTTGTCAGGAAGAAGATGAAGCAGAGTGTGGGTCTGGCCGCCAGTGAATAATTTATCTCCATAGCGCCTCTAAATGAGGTCATCAAGCTGCAACCTGATTAACAGCCTAAATTCTGTCCCTTCACTCTTAATAGTTTCAAGCTGACATCCGTTTATGTAACTACCACACTCAGCAAGCAACCCCCTGCCCAAGTCCTCAATCTTGAGAGGTTTTTACCCGCTGCCTTCACCCTTTAAGCTTTGGCACTTGTCCATGCATTGAACCTGTTCAAGGCCATGTTGAGAAGCTGAAGTTCTACCCCAGAGATTCTGAATCAGAATCTACATTTTAACAAGAGTGATAGACCTCTCCCCCCACTCAAAAAACTGAAATGTAGATCCTCATTCAGTGTATGAGGGATAGCTTCTCAGCAGAGTGTGGGAGTGGATTCAAACAATGAAACCAGGCCTAGGTTACTGCCCTTGACCCAACTCAATCCCAGGCACCCATTTTACAGATGCAGGTTCTGAAGCCCTGACTCTTGGGCAATGTTGAGTTCCTCTGCAGTACATGGCATTAAACAACCCCCCCTGCCCCATTTGAGTCACATGTCAACCCTGGGAGGAAAGTTTCATCAGGATCTTTCTTCCAGACGTAAGGGAGCAGGTGCAGTGGTTCTTCAGTGTGCCTATTCGTCAACAATGTCTTATGTATTGCTGTGATGCCGGACAAGTTTCAGTGGAGCTTCCAGACCAAGAGAGACCAGGAAGAAATGCCTGGTGATAAAATATCAGCCAGAGAAAACCTATGGATCATAATGATCAGATTCACAATTATCATGGGCACAGTGCAGGACCAAACATTTGTTGGTTCAGTTGCGCATGAGTTTGCCAGGAGTTGGGGCTTGACTTGGGGGCAGCCAGCCAACCACCACGACCACCACCATCACCACCACAACAATCATTTTTAAGTACACTAAACCTAAACTTATTGTCATAGGGTCAATTCAGCTCTCAGTGGCTCTATAGGTAAGGTAGAACTTTCCTATAGTGCTTCCAAGGAGAAAATTTTTAGGGAAGCAAGCTCCCACATTGTTTCCCCCAAGGCAGCTCATGGATTAGAAATGCTGGCCTGTAGGTTAGGAATCAGGCCCCATGACTCCTTAGATGTACCCACAGTGAACCCATATCAAGTGGGTTCAGACTCATAGTGACCCTATAAGACAGGGTAGAACTGATCTAAAGAATTATCAAGGATATAAATCTTTATGGGAGTAGAAAACCCATCTTTCACCTGTGGGTTGCTAGTGGATTTGGACCAGCAACCTTGTGGCTAGTAGCCCAATGCTTACCCCAATGCAGGAAAAAGTCCCTCAGTATAAATATCAAAAGAACAAAAACAAAGCAAATTTAAAAAATCACTGCCTTCAAGTCAATTCCAACTCATAGTGACCTTGTAGGACAAAGTATAGCTTTCCTTTTGGGTTTCCAAGACTTTAAATCATCTTTCCCCACCCCCAAGGACTTGAAATCTTTATGGGAGCAGACGGCTTCATCTTTCTGGTAAGTTCAGACAGGTGACCTGGCACTCAGCAGCTGAATTTGTAGACCACTAAGTCTTCAATTATTTCAGCTCCTCTTATCAAGAGGTGGAATCCTTCTCTGAAGCTTGGGCTGGCACTGTGACTCGTTTTGCCCAACACAATGGGGTAGGAACAAAGTGTGATGTCAAGCTCAGGCTTCGAGTGGCTTGGCAGCTTTCTTACCCATTTGGAGCCCAGCTGTCATGGAAGGACCGGAAAGGAACAGGCCATGGAGCAGAACCAACTTACTCACATTGGCAGCCTAGGCCACCTGTTAGACACATGAGCAAGGCGTTTTAGGGTCAGCCAACCTCCAGCTGACCTGACAACTAAGACCTGCCAAAGAGTTGCAGATTCAAAGTGAGTCCTACTGCTTCCATGTGGAGCAAAGATGGGCTGTCCCAGCTGAGTCCAATCCTAATTATGAAAAAATAACTCTTTGCTCTTGTCAGGTAAGTTTGGGATAGTTTGCTACATAGCAATAGGTAACATTGGATATCTTTTATTGTGTTAGGTGACTTAGAGTTAGTTCCAAGCTATAGGATCAAGGACACAACAGAAGAAACATTGGCCAGTCTACACCATCCTCACAATTTTGGCCATGTAGGAGTCCATTGTGGCGTCTCAATAAGGGATTTTCTTTTTCGAGGACTTTCCCCTTTACCAAACATGATATCCTTCTCCAGGGATAGGTCCTTCCTGTGGACATGTCCAAAGTACATGTCTTGTTTTCCTTGATTGTAAGGAGTATCTGACTATATTTCTTCCAAGATAGATTTACTTGTTCTCCTGGGATTCCATGATACATTTCATATTCTTTGCCAACATCATCATTCAAAGGCACCAATTCTTTTATCTTTCTATTTATTGTCTGTCTCATGCATCAAAACAAAAACAAAACAAAAAAACGACAAATGTCATTGTCATCAAATCGATGCCAACTCGGTGACCCTATATAGGTGGTAGAACTGCCCCTGTGGGTTTCTGAGACTATAACTCTTTGCTGGAGTAGAAAGCTTCCTCTTTCTCCTAGGGAGCAGGTGGTGGTTTGAAACTGCAGACCTCATGATTAGCCATCTAACATATAAACCACTATGCATGTGTATGAAGCAATGAAAATACTATGGCTTGAGTCAGGCACCATTAGTCCTCAAAGTGAAACTTTGCTTTTTAACACTTTCTTTTTTTGGGGGAAGGGGGGGCATCACTGCCCTCTGCCCTAGGGGCCCCAGCCTTGCTCCTGAAGAGCTGCTGCTGGATTCCAACTGCCAACCCAGTGGGCCACAGTCCCACACTTAACCACTATGCCACTGGGGCTCAGCCCGCTTTTTAACACTTTAAAGAGGTCTTTTGTGGTATCTTTGCTTAATTCAATATGTTTAATTTCTTGACTGCTTTTTCATGGGCATTGATTGTGGATCTAAGTTAAATGAAATCCTTGACTTCAATCTTCCCTTTTTTATCATGATGTCACTTATTGGTTCCCTTGTGAGGATTTTTGCTTTCTTTCCGTTGAGATGTAATTTATATGGAAGGTTGTAGTCTGGATTTCATCAGCAAATGCTTCTTCAAGTCCTCTTGGTTTTCAACAAGCAAGTTTGTCTTCTCTGCACATTGTAAGTTGCTATGAGTCTTCCTTCAATCCTACATCGGCGTTCTTCTTCATATAGTTCAATTCTTCAGATTATTTGCTCAGCATACAAGTTGATAAACCCACTGTCAGTGAGGAAATTCCAATGCACAGGGACTCGATATGGCAGAGTGGGAGTGCTCCTTAGGCTTTCCGAGACTCAATCTTTATGGGAAAGGACACTTTCATCTTTCCCCAGACAGACTGAAGAAGTATGGTGAAAGAATGTAATCCAGAAGCCCACCTTTTTTATTTTTAAACCAGGGAATATTCTTTGTTCTATTGAAAGAACTGATTCCTGGTCTATGAACAGATTTTACATGAGCACAATTAATTATTTAGGAATTGCCATTCTTCATAATGATATCCATAATTTGGTATGACCCACACAGTTAAATGCTTTTGGACTGCCAGTAAAATACAAGTAAACGTCTTCCTTATATCCTCTGTTTTCAACCAAGATTCATCTGACATCATCAATGATGTCACTCTACTTCCTGATCACATTTCTGGCAGTCCCCTATTGATGTTCTGCTATAACCATTTTCAAATTGTCTTCAGCAAACTTTTACACTTGTGTGACATTGGTAATATTGTTTGATAATTCCCACATTCTATTTGGTCACCTTTCTTTGAAATAGGCACGGATATTGAACTCTGTTGGCCAGTTGACAAGGCAGCTGTCTTCCAAATTTCTTAACACAGATGAGTGAGCACCTTCAACACTGCATCTGTTTGTTGTAAAATGGCAGTTGATACTCTATTCAATCTTGTTTTTCAATGACTTCTATGTTTTTTTAAAAATATCATTGGTTCCTGTGGCCCACTGGGACGGAGGTTCAATTCCAGCAGTGAGGCTGGGCCTCCTACTCCCACCAAAGAGAGCAGTGATGCCCCCCCCCCCCAAAAATATCATTGGTTCTTCCCAGAACCCTGGAAATGGCTGAACTGTGGCCAATTATTTTTCATATAGTCACTCTGTCCTTCTGTCTTCTGTTGTTGATTCCTTGCTCATTCAAAAACTCCCACTGGTGAGTCCTTCAACGTGACAACGAGAGGCTCTAATGTCTTCTTCATTCCTTTTAGTTTCAGAGAGAAGTACTGTGCCTTTCCCTTATCATTTTCTAACTCTAGGTGTCTTTCTGCCTTTTAGAATTTCTGTTGAGCTGCAGGGAAGCTTTCAGAGAATTGGGAAATACTCATTTGCTACTGTTCGAGAGGATGAAAAGTTAATAAAGTATTTCAGAAGCAATGCTCACGACTGGGCTATCATTCATGCTTTGACTCATGAAAAGGCACCGGAAGAAGCAAAGAAAGCCCCTGGGGTCTGGGGAGGCATCAGAGGTCTCTGGACATACTTTTAGCTGTAACTAACTGAATAGGCAAGTAAAATTTTTCTGAAAAAAATAAATGTAGACATGGATTATGTCCTGGAAGAAGTCTAGCAGTAACCCAATCCAGGGTTTCCCGGTAGCCTGTGCTTTCTGGCTCTTTCCCTTTTCAGTTTTGCCATTCATCATGAGTCAACATTGCTTCTTCTCTTCTCCCAATGGCTGCTGTAGTTCCAAGCTTTGACTTACAGTGATATCCTCATAAAGGGGAACGTGGTGGGAAGAAAATTCCCTTCCTGTGTGCCTTTTTCTCTGAGAAAAGCAAGTTTTTTCCCCATGGGTTCTCAGCAGAATTTTTCTTATGCTGCCTTGGCCAAAATGGGATCAGTTGCCCACCCACCGCAAGGAATGATGAGAAAGTGCCTCTTGGATATTTTCTTTCTCTCCTATGGGAGGTGGACTCTGGATCCAAGGGAAGGATGGCTGTCAGCGAGATGACAGTAGAGGTAGATCTGATTCCCCCCCCCCCCCCCCCAGAGGAGAAGAGAGGAGAGAGATGCTGAAGCCCAAGGAGTCTGAGATTGTTGCATCAAGTCAGGCTAACACATATGACAATGCTGAGCACATCAAGATGCTCCAAATTGTTTGAGATCTTAAGCCTGTGAAAAATAATATAAAAGAGAGCTATTTTAATGCTGACCTCAAGACTTCACATTGTAGGCATTTCATAGCTTTTTGCCTTTTGTATGGTATGCTCATTCCAAAATTACTCCAACCGCAGCACAGAAACATTTCTATCATGATAAATGGGCATTAGGGGCTTGATGAAATGGCTGCCCACATGAGTGGCCTTGGGAGGTAGTGCATTCTGAAGTGCAGACTTCACAGTGGTCATGTGTGCCGTGGTAGCTGGAGTTCTGGCAGTGTCGTGGTTATGCCTTGGGTTACTTACCACAAGATCCTGCACTCTGCTGGCGAAGGATGGCTTTTTCTACTCCTGTAAATAGTCTCAGAAACTGGCAGAGACAATTCTACCATGTTCTATAGGGTCATTATGAATCACTATCGATTCAATGGTGATGTTTGTTTCTTTGATTTGGTCTTTGTAGCAGAGGGAGTTATCGCAAAGGGAGGCTTCTGTGTGGACTGCTTCAGGAGATTGGCTCAAAATCAAGATGATGCTTGAAAGCGATCTCTGCCTCTTGAACTACATCATTGTTAGTCAGTGTTTCATTATTTCTGATGTATAGCAATTTTATGTTTAACAGAACAAAACACTTTCTGTCCTGCACTCTCTTCATGATTCATTCAGCCCAGGAGCTCATCTTTCAGGGCTCTATTGGACAATATTCTGTTGTTATCTACAAGGTTGTCATTGACTGATTTCCAGAAGTAGATTGTCAAACTGTTCTATTTAGTCTATGGCTGTCTACTTAAATCTCTCTATTACGAGTGAGCCTTTATCCAGCTGGCATTTGAAATAACAGAGATATCATTTCTGGTACTATAAAGGTAGGCAAACCACCATCCGAAGACAAACTGACTGCAAGGTAATGGTGAAATATTTTGAAGGAAGGTCACTCTGCACATTTTTTCAAAGCAATGTCCTGCCTCAAGTTTCTTGGTAATGGAGTTTGGGGATAGGCTTGGGGAGTGAGAGAGACAAAGTAACTCCTACACTCCCATTTTTATTAGAATTGCATTAGGTCTGCAGGGGCTGGAGGGTGGGGGTGGGGGCGGGATAGTAGTGGTCTTTCTGGACTGGCTTGAGACTAGAATTTTTCAAACCAAGATTCTAACTTCTTACTTGCTGCAACATCTTGCTATTTACAAAGGAAGCTGTTTACACGTTTGCAAATCACCTGTTAAAATGTCCAACTCTCGTCACGAGTGACTGGCCCTGCTTTCAATCCATGGAACTTACTTGTCCCTTTTAACTCTTTCTTGACAGCTTTGTCCACGACACTCAAGGTCTGCACCATGCCCACTGGCCTCCACGACACTCAGGGTCTGCACCGTGTCCACTGGCCTCCACGACACTCAGGGTCTGCACCGTGTCCACTGGCCTCCACGACACTCAGGGTCTGCACCGTGTCCACTGGCCTCCACGACACTCAGGGTCTGCACCGTGTCCACTGGCCTCCACGACACTCAGTGTCTGCACCGTGTCCACTGGCCTCCACGACACTCAGGGTCTGCACCGTGTCCACTGGCCTCCACGACACTCAGTGTCTGCACCGTGTCCACTGGCCTCCACGACACTCAGGGTCTGCACCGTGTCCACTGGCC
>PVJH01007590.1:0-62600 GCA_004026705.1 Nesogale talazaci | reverse complement strand
AAATTAAGCCCTTTAACCTTTCTCTGGCCAATCCAGTCGATAGCTTTGTTTCCTTAAAAGTTCTCTTCTTAAAATGTAAAGCACATCAATAAGTAAGAGAAGAAGAAAAAAAGTAAATTATGATCCTACTTCTCAGCAACAACTTTCTATTTCGCTGGATAGCCTTGTAATCTCTAGGGAAAAGATGTACCTATTACAGAAATAGAATCACTCCGAATATATCATTCTACAGTCAGCTTTTTTACTTAACCATATCTTGTGATTTTTTCCCTCTCACATCACTTTGCTATTCCTTCCAGGGTTTCTCACATGCTTTGTCATCATATATTTAATTCTTTATTTTTAGGTACTTAGATTGTTTCTTTCTCTTTCCTTTGTCTATATTTTAGTGATTGATCCTCTTTTTCTCTCCCATCCCTATTGAACATCAAAGGTGATTTCTTTTTACATGAAAACCTTTCCTTGGCTTTTTATAAACATGGTGCCATACAATATTTGCCCACCATCACGCCCTGCAGGTTCATCCATTAGATGAAGAATTTCTCCAGTTCATTGTTATTCTTAAAGGTTGTACAATTTCCATTGTGTGTGTATGTGTGCCATAGTGTGTTTACCCATTCTTCCACTGATGGACATTTAGGTCATTTTGATCTCTTTGCAATTGCGAAAAGTACGATGGTAAAATGGGTATACATATATCTACTTGTGTTTCTGCTCTTATTTCTCTAGGACATATGCTCTCCATATGTCAAGTACTGGTTGGGATTTCTGTATCATATGATATTTCTATTTCCAACTTTATAAAGATCATGCCATTTCCCACACTGGCTGTGTCATTTTCCACTTTTCCCAGCACTGCACAGGGTTTCCAGTCTCTTTACATATGGTTCTATATTTATTTATTTATTTATTTTTATTATTTTTTATTACCACCTTCTATTTATATACTGTAAGCAACACCAGGCTGAATAGCAAGAGGACTAAATATCTGCATGCATATTTAATCAAATTTTCAGAGACAATTTCTTGAAGTGGAATTAATGGTTTGAAAATAGCAATGCAGTGAAGTAGGATGTGTGGAATCTGGCCAAGTGCTGCATTGTTGAAGACCTTTGTTAGAGCGAGTACCTTGGGGATGTGGGGAGAAGACGGTTGACTGGAATCGTCCAGTGAGGTCAGTGTGGGATTTTCAGACTCAATGAATTGTGTCTGGTCCATTTTAGAGCAAAGTTTTCTAACTTAATTCTGTTGAGTGACAGATAGCTACTTGGTCTTGCTTTTGGACAGCAGCCAGAGCCTTCATGAGCAAAGCGTGGGAACAGAGTTGTGGTGGCTTTTTCCCCTGGATAGCTTCAACTCTATGGTCGGGCACAGAAAGAAGGAGAAGCCTGCAAACCCAGCATCAGAACAGAATGCTGGAAGGATCATATTATTGATGATGCCATTAATCACAAGTGCAGCCCTGATTTGCAATTTTAGTATTATCATCTAGGACCTGTGAATTTAAAGGGTCAGAATCTAAAGGGTAGATTTTAAAGAATTTAAAGGGTAGAATCTCAGCCAAGGTGGTGATGACCTATACCCCTAAGCTGTTGGAATGTTTTTCTTTGGCATTTTCCCAACTTTAATCATGGTTTTTCTTTTATGTACCTTTACTCTGTTGTGTGTTCTAATATAATATGTAATTTAGTAAGGGACTTGATGGTAAGATCCTTGGGACATTTAACAGAAATGCATAAAATTATATTAGTAATTAGCTTGGTTCTCAAATGGGAGATTGATCTGACAAAGGAACGGGTGTGGGAAGTTCATACTAATTTTGCACTCCTCTACATATTTCACAACACACACATATATATTTTTTCAAAGTGTACCTTTGCTCTGGTTCCTTGTTTTCACCTTTTTCAGCTTTCAGGAAGATTAAAGGCAACAAAAATATTCAGAGAGGCCAGGATATGAGTTCCAGCTGGGTCGGCTTTTTGCCTTGGGGCCTTGGGATGGACCTTTAATTTCTGTGAACCTCAGCTTTTTCATCAATGAATTGATTATTCAATACTTTCTTTGTTGGGATAGAAATATCTGTGGCCTAATATCCTTAGGGTAATGCCCTATTGCATATATGTCTGCGGTTCTACAAGATTCTAATGGAGTTCAGAATTCCTGACAGGGGAACAAGACATGGCATGCAGACTTTCCTAAGTACAGGGAGGCTGCTTTTCACCAGCTGTCAGGTCCTGAGCAGCAGGGGAGAAGGTCCCAGCAGCCATCCACAGCTGTCTGGTCCTGAGCAGCAGGGGAGAAGGTCCCAGCAGCCATCCACAGCTGTCAGGTCCTGAGCAGCAGGGGAGAAGGTCCCAGCAGCCATCCACAGCTGTCTGGCTCACTGATTCACTTCAGGTAGAGCCTCCAAGGCCACGGAGGGATGCCCTCTGCAGTTGTCCCTTCACTCATTCCAGGTACCCTGTACATCTGTTCCATGTTACATCTTACTAAAATCTCCTGAGCCCCTTTTCAACCTGCCCTGACTAGAATCTCTTTGGGTGTAGATCCCTATACTCTTCCTCTTTGGCAAGATATTTTTATGCACAGTGTTGGACGACTCACAGTTCTCTTCATTGCTGTTGTTAGTTACTATGGAGACAGCAACTGCTCACAACTAACTAACCTACAGGTAGTAGATTGAAAAACTGTCTTCACATTCATTCATAGACTCTAGTCCATTGTTGCAGTCACCATGTATCTTGAGAATGCTCATAGAGAATGCTCACCCACTAGCATTGTTTCAAACAATATTCTGTTGTGATCCATTGTGTTAGGCTGGGTTGTTTAGAGAAACAAGACCAGTGACACTCCTATATACATAAGAAAGAACTTCATATCAAGAAGTGATTTTTAAAAAAAATTTTAAAGTTTTTTTTTTTTGGGGGGGGGGGCATCACTGCCCTCAGGTGTTGGGAATAGGAGGCCCAACCTTTGCTCCATGGAGCTGGAATCGAACCTCCATCCCAGTGGGCCGCAGTCCCGTGCACAACCACTACGCCACTGGGGCTCAGCCCTCCAGAAGTGATTTTATGTCAAGAAGGCATAACAGCCCAGTTCAACTCATGTCCATGAGTCTGATGTTAGGCAGAACCCTCTTCAGACTCACTTAACAAAAGGGCAAAGGTACAGAAAAAGGAAGCTGGAAGCAGGAAGATAACAGGCTGGTGAATGCAGAGTTGCATGCATCCAACATGGCAGGATGCTAACAACTCAGAAGTTGACTTTCAGAGTCAGCCGGAGAAAGACAGAGTCCCAGACAACCACTGCCCGGTCCTCACCATCCTCACCATTACGGTTATGTTTGAGCCCCTTGGTAGAGTCACAGTGTCAATCTGCCTCACTGAAGAGCTTCCTCTTTTTGATGATCAACCATACCATCCTTCTCCCCTCCTGATAACATGTCCAGATTATGTGAGATGAAGTCTTTTGATCTTGATTTCTAAGGAGCATTAAGGCAAGACAGATTTGTTTGCTCTTCTGGCAGTCCATGTGCTTTCAGTGTTCTTCACCAGCACAGTTCCAATGCACCCGTTCTTCTCTGGCTCTCCGTAATTGTTAACTACAGAATTGTTAATTCACACACATGTGAAAACTCACTGTCATTGAACGGCTGTGTAGGATAGAGCAGCCCCTGACGCCGTGGCTTTCTGAGACTATAAACGTTGATGGAAGTAGAAAGGCTGACATTTCTGCCCTGGAGCAGCTGGAGGACCTGAACTGCTGGCCCGGCAGTACGCAGACCAATACATTACTCACAGCTCTACGGGGCTCCTTCCTTGACACATGTGGATGAAGCAATTGGAAATAGCATGCTTGGGTCAGGTGCACCTTCGCTTTGAAAGTCTCTCGATTAGATGCGATGATTTGTCTTTTTCTCAGAAAGTATTTGGAAGGAGAACTTTTTCTCTACCGCCACAGCTGTACATGGCCTTTGTTTAGCTTGTAAGCCTAATCAGGATGATTGGCTTAACTGTGCTTTGCCATCTGGGTGTACATTAGATTAGACTCACGTGGAGAATACTTTTAAAATGCTGATGCTGGGGCTGAGCCCCGGTGGCGTAGTGGTTGTGCCCGGGACTGCAGCCCACTGGGATGGAGGTTCAATTCCAGCAGCAAGGCTGGACCTCCTACTCCCACCACCAGAGGGCAGTGATGCCCCTAAAACAACAAAACAAAATAAAATGCTGATGCTGGAACCCATCCCAGAAAGCTCAGGCATATCTCTTCAACCCCAGTTGTTCAGTGTTTGCAATGGGCATGCCAGGCCCCAACTATGGAGACCTCTATCCGATTGGGGAGCAGTAGTAGTCTTGTCTTCCAAGTGAAGTGCTGGACTTCATCTGGGCAGTATGCCTGATGCACAGCTTCTACTTTCCTGTCAGTGGAGGCCCGCATGTTGCTAAGATGTGGATCTTCTGGTCTAAAATGGACTACAAAGAAAGGCCTGGCCGTTGACTTCAAAAAGCAGTTAATTAAAGCCCTATGAATGGAAATGGCCTAGTTTGTAACCATTCATGGGGATGGTGCAAGACCAGGCGGAGTTTTGTTCTCTTGTGCAGAGGGTCACCATGTGCTAACTTGAGAATAGCTAGCAATAACAGTGACTGCAACATGTCCTTTTACATCTGGTCCAGAGCCCAGTGGTCTCTCCCATCTGGAACATGATCAAGGGTTTGGAGGATTTTGCCTTTTCAAAGCATACTCACGTGAACCGCCTTGTTCGACCCTTAGAGCCACCCAGTTCTGAGGTAGGTGGGGAGGCACGGATCAATCTTCTGCTCTGACGACTCCGAGAGGTTCGCAGACTCACTCGTGACTCTGCTGGAGCTGAGAAGCAGTGGATTCACCTTCTGTCCCAGTCCATCTCTCAGAGCTGGGAAGAGAATCCCTTTTCCAAACTTCACGGCAACTACAGGTTCAAGAAAACCTACCCGTGAGCTTCAAGTCCTTGGAAGAAGATCAACCATGTGAAAATCATCTTTTGAGGCCTGCAGCCACTTACTGGGAGGTCTCTCAAGTCTTTTCTGTCCCTCAGGCCTCCTGCTTGGGTTCAGTTATCAGTTCCAAGTGTTCTGCCCTTGGGGCCTGGGAGGAGGGGGGGCTGCTATTGTGAGGACACCACTCCTTCCAGCTCCCTGCAGGGTGGGCTCATCTTCAGGAGGACCCAATGAACACATGACTCAGCTGCAATATAGCCTACCTCCCTGGGTACAGCCCTGGGCTGAGGCACGACTCTCCACACATGAAGGATCTCTTTGCCCTCCCGACATCTTCAGCATCTGCTGCTCCCTGATGACGCAAACTGAATTTTGCAGCATCGAACCACCACAGAGCTGCTGAAGGCTGTACAGAAGGACTGGGAAGGAGAAATGAGAATCATAGTTAATAAATAAGAGCACGTGTTTATGACAGAGACCAGGAACAAAGTCGTTTCTCAGGACATCTACCTAATAGTCACCTGTGCAGTAGAGTTTCAGAGCCAGCACCACGTGCCATTAAACACCTCCATGCAAACACACGCACCCCGTGAATGCACGAGGTTTTTCTTTCTGCCATTCTTTCCTGTCTTTCTGCCTGGCACATGGTGAATGTAGAACTCTGCCTCTTGTGAGCAGCACAGGAAATCCTAAGGTCCCCTCTGGAAGCATCAGATGTTTGACACCTCTGCTCTGAGTTCTGCAAGGCTCGACATTAGGAATATGTCCCCTGCTCTGTTTTCTTGGCTGTTTCTTACTGTGGTGTCAAGGTGGTCACTATAATCGGAGATTCTGTGTGTGTCAAAGGAGAACTGGCCTCCAAAGGGCTGTCCGTAGCTGCTTTTCTTGGTGCCTCAGAATAAAGGCATCTCTGGGTGGATTTGATCCCCCTGAAACTATGTTCATTGTTTCTATCCCCTATGGCCTCCGATCAAAGCAAAGGCGAGTGGTTATCTGGTTGATGCCTTTCCTGGGCCCCGCCCCACCCCCTCCCAGAAGAAAGCATAGCCTGTCCTCAGAGAGTAACCAGGGACCCTTTCTATTTGGCGACTCTGGGTCCTAAGTTCCTTGAGGACACTATCTGCCTCACTTCTCTACTTCTGGTGCCAAGCCCAAGGAGTCCTGGTGGTGTAGTGCTTACACAGTTGTACTGTGATCTCCTGGTTGGCAGTTCGAAACCCCTGGCAACTCTGTGGCAGAACAGAATTCTCTGTCTGGGATTTCTACTCCCATAAACAGTGACATTTTCCGAAACACACAGGGGGACGCTAGGAGTCAGGGTTTTTGCTTGGCTTGTTGAGCCCCATGTGAGAACTATGGAGGCAGAGGAGTTAAAGCACTTGGCTGCTGGTCTGAAGTCTGGTGGCTTTGACACTCCTGTTCCGCGGAAGAAAGAGGTGGCATGCTGTCTGCTTCTGTCAAAATGGGAAATTTCATGCCCTATTCTATCTTAAGGGGCCTCTGGATGACGCAATCAACTTAGTGGTGATGAGTTGAGTTCTGTTTTGGTTAGCACAGTGCCAAGCACACCCACGGACAGAGGAAGATACTGGAAAGAACAAAGGAACCAATGGCATTCAGCTCTAAGTTGTTTTCTGGTTGTGTCCTTGGCTCTTAATGAGGGTCCAACAACTGCTTGGGGGTCAAGTGGAAGAACACCATGACAGGGGAAGCTGAGTGGCTTCACAAAGCCAAGGCAGTCAGGGGAGTGGCTGGACAGCAGAGTGGCTATTCTCCCAGCCTCCACCCTGCACCGCCCCCTACTGCCTCACAAGTGGTGGAGCGGTCACCCCACCAGGCTCCAGCCTCCCCCTGCCTCTGTCTGCTGCTTAATTACATGCAGGAGATGTGAATTCCCCATGGCCCCAGTGTGTGGTCCTGGGCTCAAAGTCAGCTTCCCACCCCACTTGTGGAAGTCCCACTGGAGGGCCTGACAGAAGTCTTGCGTTCTCACCCCTCCAGTTGGACAGGCTCAGGAAACAGAAGGACTTCTCTGGGAACAGACCAGAGAGGAAGAGCCAGAAAAAGTGACAAAGGCACACAATTGGGCTTGCTGTGCTTCACTTATCGCTCAAGTCTGGGGAGGGGGCTCTGAGCAGCCCCAGAGAGTGCTGGCAGCCAGGGAGGCTGCCGACAGGATCACACGGAAGCATAGCCTGGTCCACCCCAGGAGTCAATCCCAGCGGTGAATGGTCTCTTTGCGTAAGGAAACCGTCTAGAGAGAACTCTTGTAAGTCAGAAAGAAGCCAGGCAGACCGGCCTGGCCATGGATCAAAGCTCTGGGTCTCAGAGGGTGGGCTGAATCTGAGGACAGTCTGGATTGAGTCCTGGGTCAGTGCCATGAACGCAAGCTCAGGGAACAGGGTGGGGCTTGCACAGCGCTGGGAAGAGACACCATCCCCAGTCTGTCCTCTCTCAGAATTAGGCAGTTTGGGGGCCCTGGGGGCGTCTTCATTGGCCAGGTGCTAGAAGCCGGCAGCAGTAGAGGTGTGGCAGATGGCAGAGTTGGGGTATTTGGGGGGGAGCAGGCAGTTCCCTGTAACCAGAACCCACATATCTTCTAGGGGTAGTCAGTTCTGGGCCAGGGATCTGTTTGAACCAGTAACCATGGAGCTTATCCCAACTCATGGCGACCCTCTGTGTTCCCCGGAGCTTGCTCCTCAGGGCCTTCCCGGCTGGGCCCTCCAGAGGCAGGTTGTCAGAACTGGGTGGATTTGAATCTCTTGACCTGTAGCCCTGAGCTCAGCCACCCCAGGGTGCCAATGATAACTTTTGGGTAAGGTGATCAGATGTCCCGCTTTTTAACAATTTAACAATATCCCGTGACATTTTAAAATGAAAATAAGTATGTCACAATACTGTTTTTGCGTTCTCTCAAAATTTTTGTTGCTACATATAGACCAAATTTTTAATCAAGGAAACCCGCCCCCCCTCCCCACCTCCAGTCAATGATGACTTGCTTAAAATCTGGTCCCTTTACTTTAGGAACCCAGAAAAATGTTAGACTTCCTTTTTAAAAACCAGTCAGAAAGAACGACATGTCTAAGCAAAATAAAATGATTTCATTTTGAATCCAGCCTGATGTGTTTTTGGGTATTTGCTGACATAGTCATACAATGTGATTTTTGATGTACTTTTCAACACAGAGAGGGACCCACCCGAGCCTTCTGGATCCCTGCTGGCAGTTGGGGGTGGGGGAGGTGACTATCTCCCACCCACTGGGATCCCGGGGTTGGCAGAACATAGCAAGTGACAGCGGGGAAAGGGGGACAGCAGCCATGTGTGCAACTAAGGCCAACAGATGCCTCCTGTCAACCACTAGGGAGGGTTTTGCCTGGGTGTGTCCTGTTGTCCTGTAAAGCCACGTGGAAGAGCCACAGAAGCAGAACCTAGTGTATAAAAAGCGGCCTTGTCTTAAGCTCTTCCTGGGCTGGCTTTTTCAGAAACCTAGTGAGTAATTGTCCATGTAACAGTTTTCTTTGGTATCCAGTCTTCTTTCTTTATTCAGGAGCTCCAGTGGTGCAGGGGGTTAAGCACCGAGCCCTTTGGTTACATGATCTGTGAACTGGAGCGTAGTGGCAGAGTCTAACCCGTCATTCAGGTCACAGCCCGAAGATGTCTCTTTATGGGCATTGCCTAATTATGGGGATTCTGAGAACTTCATCGTTTCTCCTCTCGAGGTGGGACATACTCTGTCTCTGATTGAAGAGCCACTTGCAGCCACACCAATGGCAGCCAGAGCCCTGGAGATGCATCTACTGCCATTGGATCCTAGGCACTTTACACCCATTGGCCTATGATCTTCCTGCATTTGGCATCATTACATGTGCTCTGTGAGTCAAAGAGGAATTTATGTACTAGTATCAGCTATATGGGCTAGTAGTGGGCCTATTTGGACTCGATCTGGACTTGGCTGGGATTTTTTTAAATGTATAATTACTCTCTGATATAATAGAATTCTCTCTTACACACACATATGAGAGTCTCTGGATTTATTTCTCTAGTCTACGCGGACTAACACAGACCCCTAATTGAAAGGCTGGGCATTTAAATCCACCAACTGTCCTGTGGGAGAAAAATGAGGTTACAGTCTCAGAACTCTAGGGAACAGTTTTACTCTGTCTTGTGGCATGGATATCGACTCGAAGGCGGTGGGCGGGCTTTCTTTCTTTCTTTAACTTGGACTCTGGGCTAGCTGTTCAAACAGCAAAACTGTTGTTGTTGTTGTTGTTAGTTGATATTGAGTTGGCACCCACTCCCCGTGTCCACCTCCATGTCCACCAGTAGGATTCCTGGTGACCAAATCCATACACAGCAGAGTCACACATTGCCCGGCCTGCACCATCTTCATGGTGGTTGGAATGTTCAGGTTCATTGCTGGAGCTTTTGTGCTTGTTGAGTGTCTCCCACCCTATGAATCCCATCTTCCAGTTCAACACTGAACAATGCTCTGCTGTGCACTATGGAGATTTTGTTGGCTAATTTTCGATAGTAGATCACCACGCCTTTCTTCCTAGTCTTAGTTGCGATGCTTTCCTGAAGCCTGTCTACTCTGGTGACTCTGCTGGTATCAGAAATCCTAGTGGATAACTTTCAGTATCACAGCAGGACACAAGCTAACAAAGCACAGCACAGCGAAAGATGGAAGGTGAACGTGCCAAATAGGCTTCCTGTATCACAGAGGTGGGGACAGAGGCTTAAAGAAGGCAAGTGACTTACTGAGGCTTCAGCTAGTGCACCTGGATTTTTCTGTCACTGAAAGGTGAGTATCCTTAAACCAAAGAGTCTGCTCAAAACTCTGAGGCTGTACTTTCACCCAGAGTTCAGTTTCTGGTATTAGCTTCTCTGACTTCTTAAAAGGATTGGATGGAGAGTACCTGCCCAGATCTTCTGCAAACAATCTTGTAGATAGGTAGGTTTATTGTGCCACCCTGGCCAATGGGCACATGTGGGATTAATTGAAAGGTGGAGAGATAAATGGCTCAGTGTACCTCACCTTTCTGGTCTCAATCTTTCATGGTCAGACCACTGTGCAGCTGCCTTAGTTGGCTCTCTGCCTCAACTTGCAAGCTACACTACCTGTGCGACACCCAACCCGTGAACTGTGTCACTGCAGTTTGAGGTTCCTTCAAGACCTGCTTCACTACACACTATTGGAATATACATCTCTTGAGCTAGAGACTGTCAGACTCTGTCATCTGGCTGACCATTGGTGACCTGCCTTGCTATTTGCTGCCTGTGACCAGATTGCCTGAATTCAACTGTCTGTTTGACTTGTACCTGGTAGCCCTCAAGACTTGAAGGACTGCCTGTATATTAGCTGTCTCAGGGAAGAGAGTTGCACTTAGCCATTTGTAGTGCTCTATAATTAGCTGCTTATTTCCTATATCTATCTATATAAATATATGTGAAATCATAAGTGTCCTGATTTTGTTTCTCTAGAGAACCTTATCTAACATAATGAGACAAAAGTCACACAGGACAATGTGAGCACCCATTAGATCAGAATGATGTGACAATTGTCTGATGGAGGATGGGTGTGTGCATTTTCTTTCCTAAACCTGAAAGTATTTCTGATGAATTTCTCTGTGAACTGACAGTTAATCAGTTCCACCTTGTCTGCAGTTCTAGCGGTTAAAGCAACTATTGAGGAAGGAAAGCAGGTGTGTTAGTCTGCATAGACTAGAGAAACAAATTCAAAGACGCTCATATGTGTAAATGAAAGAGTTTCATATATAATAACAATTGAATATTGAGAAAATATCCTAGCCCCATTCAGATCAAGTCCTTAAGTCCAATAATAGCCCATATTCTGATATTAATCTATAAAGTCCTCTTCAGATTCAGGAAGTACATGCAATGACTTTGAATGTTCACAGGCCAATGGGTGCAAAGTCTTGAGTCCAGTGACAGTAGAAACATCTCAGTGATGGCAGGGTTCTCCATGTGGCTCCGCCACTTCCAAGGACATGGGGTCCATAAGCATAAAGACATCTCTCTTGTCAGTAGAGTGTCTCTCAGGGAGTAAGCACACACACACACACAGATGTGTCTCCTGTATCATGATCAAGCTAATATCAGGCTAATATCAAGCTACTATCAGGAGGAAAGTATAAGAGTTCCCAGAAATCTCAGCAGAAGACCATGCCAGCACAAAGGCCCCATTGACTATGATTTTATTGACAGATTAGACTCCACCCCTTCACTCTTAATCCTCTCAAGTCCCAAATTGGCACCAGATTATGTAAACACCCCAGCAGGTTAACTATCAACAGCATGAGGGTGGGAAAGGTGAACTCCACTCCTGGAAGGTTGCCTGAATCAAGACTGATGGTTTGGGAATGACCCTTTAGGAAGTGGGTCAAGAAGAGGAAGAGCCTTCTATACCTGCTTATCTAACTAGACCCCCACCTGGGGCACCTTGGTTGCAGGAGGTTGACCTCTCTGAGTCTGTGGCCAATGACCCCATTAGCAAACAGAGCCCCCAGCACCCTTCAGGATGCCGCATTTTATCATCTTTTGGCTATGCACAGTGCTTCCCAGAAAGCTGTCCTGCTGAAAAATTGCTGGGCGGTGAGAGAAATCAGCAAAAGGCGCATATTTGTAAACAGAATCTCTCATATTCATTAGTTTTTCCCAGAAGGGATCAGACCAGCTCTCCGACTACCAGATAAAATTGGCTTTGACCACTGTGGCTGTCATCCCAATGACAAATGTATTTCTCTTTGCAGCCCAGAGCTACTCTCTTGACACAGTCTCTGAAAAGTGAGGGAGGAATCTTAATTGTTAAGCCCCAATGGAGAAAGAAAAGAGTGCTAGCCAGGCACATGCTTTAATGATCATGCCTGTGCCAGGAGAGGCTTATATAAATCCTCTTCTCAACTGCCTTTCCTCTAAGGAGAATTCTGCTTCGTGGAGAATTGGGGAGCAATTAGAAAAGAGACCATGTGACTGCTGACCAGTGCAGAACTGCTGAAGAGCTGCCCTTGGGTACTGTAACTGATGGGGGCATGGTGGGCCCATTCTTGGACAGTTGGCCATGACGGGATGAGTTGGTAGAAATGAAATTGGCTCGAAAGAACCCTCTTCTTTGTTATATTCTTCCTCCTCTCAGGTCTCTGTGTTTACCCTCCCCTCTCCTCCCCATCCTCTTCCAGCATCAGAGTGTTTCAGATCACTGGCTGTCATTGCTAGAAGGGACTATTGGATATCATCCAGTGACTACTGACTACCTCTGCCTCCTCCTTTCTCTTCTATGTTTATGGCACTCAATACTCTTTTCTAAGTGCAGTTTCAAAACTCTTTGTAGCTTCACCATCTCAAAAGTAGCTGTAATGAATTGAATTGAATCCCCTGCAACAGATATACTAAGCACTTGACCTGAATAATAGTCTTCTATAATTTTCCTCATATTGATCTTTTGTTCTTTTAGTCAGGTATATCCCTGGATATTTCAATTTGTGCTTGACTATTGTGATGGGTAACACTTTTTTTTGTCTCCTCTTCTGTGCTTTATTCTATGTGTATAGCAGTCTGTTTGATTTCTGATTGTTGATCTTGTATCCTGCCACTCTGCCATACTCCTCTATTACTTCCAGTACTTCCCTACTGGAACTTTTGGGATTTTCCATATATAACATCTTATCATCTGTAAATAATGATATTTTCATCTCTTTCTTCCCCAGGGAATACATTTGGCTTATGCTGTTAGTTAAATCATCCTGTATGATATTAAATAAGTGTGGAAACAGGGGATATCCTTGTCTGGTCCCCGTTTTCAGTGGGATTGTGTTCGCCTTTTCTCCATTATCTGCCAGGTTGGCTGGTGGTTTTTCATATGTAGCTTGTATTGTCTTGGGGAATTTTCCTTCTATTTATATCTTCTTGAGTGTTGGATGTTGTTGAATGCTTTTTCCACATCTATCGATATTATCATGTGGTTATTATAGTTTCAGAAGACTGAACTGCTTTGGAAATAGGAGTATTGTAGATGCAAACATGAAGTGCACGTGAAGTCATACAGGAGTAGCTGGTGGTCCTGATCCAAGGGTTGGCACTCTTATTTGAAGAAAAAACACATACATAAGCACACACACAGAAGGGGGAAAGATAGGTGGGTCCTGATCCAACATGAATGGAGCCCCTGTTTGAAGACTAGAGACACACACAAGAGAGAAAGATGGCCACATGAAGGTGCATCTACAAGTCCCAAACATTAAAAAGCAAGGGACTGCTTGAAAGCAGTCAAGACGGACAATAAAGGATCTTGCTCCAGAGCCTGTGGAGGGAACATAGGCCCTGACAGCCTGGCTATGTACTTCCACGCTGCAGAATGCTGAATCAGTACGCGCCTGTGGCTTAGAGTCCTCGGTCTGACACGTTGCTACACAGATAGGAAAGGGATGCAGCCAGCAGCATAAGGGATTGCTCACTTGCTGAAACTTTCCATCCTTAGTTTTGTCTAATTGCTCCTCAGTTTTCTTGTTAATGTGTTTGATCTGAGTAAAGATGACATATTATATTATTGTCTTTCATTAGTACGCGCCTGTGGCTTAGAGTCCTCGGTCTGACACGTTGCTACACAGATAGGAAAGGGATGCAGCCAGCAGCATAAGGGATTGCTCACTTGCTGAAACTTTCCATCCTTAGTTTTGTCTAATTGCTCCTCAGTTTTCTTGTTAATGTGTTTGATCTGAGTAAAGATGACATATTATATTATTGTCTTTCATTTTCTCTTACCACCCTCCCCCCATCTGTTCTGGCCTTCCTTGTCTTTTTCTTTTCTTTCCTTTTCTTTTCACATCATTGCATGCTAATGCTTTGAGAGATATAAGCACATGCATATTACAACATTCCCCCATCAAAAATGTACTGTTTCTATGGTCTTCATGTATCTAGCCTGTTCGCAAGATTGTGCAACAATCACATTTTCATCACTTCAGAAAGAAAGTCTATTCTCAGTTGGAGTAACTTTTCATCAATCCTGCTGTCTTGTCCTTGGCACTCTCAAACCCGTTTTCTGTCTCAGGACTGACCTATTTCATATAAATGGAATATGTGACCTCTTTCCACAATGAGCATAACATTTTGAACATTTATCCAAGTTGCAGAACATATTATAGTATCTATTTTTGTGGCTGACTGATGATCCATTTTATGGATAGACCTCCTTTTTGTATGTGTTCACCTATTTATGGACATTTGCATGGGTCCCATTTGCGGTTTATTATTAACTATGTGCACTTGTGTATAAGTTTTTACATGGATATATGTTTTCAACTCTTGTGGGTATATACCTGGGAGTGGAATTATCTTTAGTTTTTTGAAGCTAGGCCCAACTACTTCCCAAATGGTTTTACATTTCCACCAGCAGTTTACATTTCCACCAGCAATGTGTATGGATGTCAGTTTCCCTACAGTTTCACCGTTTGCTATCACCTGTTTTATTTATTTACTTTTTAGGGGATAGCTATCCTGATAGGTGTGACAGGATTCTGTTGTTATTTATAAAATTTCACTTGGGTTGACTTTCAGCACTTAAGGAAGCATCAGTTAAGAAATCAAATGATGTGCTGCATTGAGCAAATCTGTTCCCAAAGATTTCTTCCAATTTCTAAAAAGGGAGAGTAGTAGATAACGAAGGTGCATCTGACCCAACTCATGACCTTTAAAATCACACCATCTGAAGGTGAAAACTTGACCAAGAACAGAAGAAAGAAGATGAATTGAGGAGTTGAACTGTGGTGTTCGCTAGGACTAGAGAATAGACCATGGATTGTTCCAGAACAAACACATCTGTCTCAGAAGAGGCGTAGCCAAGCTCCTCCTTCAAAGTGAGCATGGTGAGATTTTGTTTGTTTACATTGGGTGTATCATCAGGAAATATGGATCATTCAAAAAAAGACTGACTGGTTTTGCATAGTAGAAAGTCAGTAGATGCAAGGGAGTCCCTCAGTGAACTAACATATCAGTAGCCACAGTTGACACAAACACTTTGAAGATCATAAAGATGGTGGTTTGTTCTGTTGTAAAGTTTCCAGGAGTCAGAGATGGATTGACAGCAGCAAACAACACATAGGTGTGAAGTGGTATCCATCTCATTTTAATGACAAATAGACTGAGGACCAGAAAGGAGATGTGACCTGGTCAGTGTCAGTGTTATATCTCTCCAACCCCCAGTGTGGTGCTTATTCTGATAGACCAGGCATCCTTTTTTTCCAACATGAAGAGGAAGCAACAGCAGGTCATTAAACAGCTCTGGAGTGGAGGTCGGAGCCCCTCACTTGTTCGTGGAGAATAGCGATAGCAGGCTACGGAGGAAGGTCTTTTCATGAAAACAGCAGCCTGGCTGGAATTCGCAACTAGATTTCCAGGAATAATTTTCCTGAACTTTTATCTGATGGGAGGGAGCATCAGCAATAATATAAGTCTGCTTCACCTGCCCATTAAATTCAGCCACAGTTACTGAGAACCTATTATTTCTTCACATTGGCAACACAGAGAAATAGGATCTTGCTGGTATTCGACAAATAAATAGATGATCTCAATATTTTCCCATTGAGTATTAACACAGAAGGAGGTGTGGCCACTAAGAGAGCACAGATAAGGGGCTCTGACCAAGTGATCTGGAAGAGCGTGGGGCATGGAGCTGAGGCTGTTGGACCTTGGGGCTAGGCTGAGGATGCAGGCGGATGAATGAAGGGTGCCAGCAGCTGCTCTGGGATGGATGAGAAAGGCTTGAAGGTTAAATAGGACATTCAATAGCCCAGAGCAATAGAACCTATGAGAGCCCTGAACACCACAAAGTGGAACCTTCCCACAAAGGATTCTGTGCATTCTTACAGAATGAGTTCCTTACTGAGCAGGGGTCTGGGATGGTAAAACCACACTGAACATGTGACTTCTTGGAACCATTCATTGGAACCCATTATTCAATGCAACCTGCATTCTCCCTACCCTGATCCATCAGTAGTTAGATGTGATTTTCCCCTTCGGTCCTTAAGACAATAAGCCCTCACCCTCCGTGCTTTGTGCGCCTCTCCTGGGTAACACTCAATGTGGTGCTGAGTGCATCTTGGTGTCAATCTTTGTAAGCTTCCTAACAAAACCTGGTCTGATCAACTTGGCTTCTACTGTGTGCTTTTGGAACCTGAAAGCTGTCCCTCAGGCCCACTTCTCTGCTGAGCCCACGGGGTTTTTCAACAGAGCCAAGCAGAGCTGGGAAACCAAGGTGGTGGGCCTATACATTAGTGTGAAACCAGCACATGAAAGCCACGCTGAGGTTCCTGGGCCTGTGGTAAAAGGTAGAGTGAGAAAAACAAAGGCCTCACAGAGAAAATAGCATTCACAGCTATAAATCCAGTCTAATTTTTGAGGTGTCAGGAGCAGCAAGCTGACTTGTTGATCACACCTCCTCCCCACTTTTTGATCCCCCTGCCCCCGTTTGACTGGTATTGTTCAGTTATGAAGGATATATCAGATCCCCAAACAACCACACAAATAAAGAAAAACCTAATTTGCTTCATTGTTTCCATCTTGGCTTATGCAACATACTTCTATTGACAGCAGCCTTCCTTGGTGCAGTTTTTGCCCTGGGGGAGGCCTCAGAGTGTGGGATACAGAGACGGCTGCTTGCTGAGCCCTCTCCAAAGCTGGGCACATCCAGGCGCCCCCACCCCCCTGCCAGTCTTGGAGAGTGAAGAGTACAGGTGCAGTGCTCATTAGGTGCTTGTTACTATACATGTGAATAAGTGCTTGATTTTGAATCTTGGTTTGGAGATCCTTTTCTCTCCAAAGTTGTGTTTTCTATGATTTGTGCCGGGAGCAGTATTCACCAGCTTGATGTTGAGGGTCTTTTGATGTTGAATGAGAATACCAGTTGTAAGAGGGCATAAATATGAATAGGATTTGATATAACCAATACTTAGAGTCATTTCTATGGAGAGAATCCTGACAGGTTAGAAATGTTATACATTGGAGGGTGTAGGGGTGGCAATCTTAGCAAGCCTTAGAAGGATGGGAGAGTAGGTAGCTCATTAAAGCTTTAAGAACAGTTCTCACTGCCACCTAGTCAATTCTGACTCATAGGGACCCTACTGTAGAGAGTCCAACTGCCCTTGTGAGTTGCCAAGATTGAAACTATTTGCAGGCTTAGAATACCCTACCCTATCTTTCTCCCACAGAGTTGCTGGTGCCTTTGAACTGTGGGCCTTGAGGTTAGCAGCCCAGCAGGTAACCTACTATGCAACCAGGGCTCCTATAAAAATTATTCAAAAATTATTATGTAGGTTATATGTTTACTAAGCAATTGAAACTGGACATTCTTCATCAGATAATTTTGGTCACCTCTTTGGAATTGATGTTATGGCAGTGGGCTTGGTTTAGTTTCAAGATTAAAGAGAATTGGTAAGATACTATTGCTTTTGTCATGGGTTGTCATTCATTTATAAAAACTGGGGTTGCTGAATGGGCCGCATCGGCTCTTAAACCATCTATAGCATCACCATCAGGGTGTGTGGAAAGTGAAATGCTCACTTTCCTCCAAGAGAAAGGAAATTATTTTCTCTTATTTGGAGATAAGGTCTAATATCCACCACATTAAAAAAAAAAAAAAGAAGCAACTTACAGTTTTTGTTCGGTTCTGTCAGCTGGATATCTGCTGAACATGTTCTTTCTTTTTGGCTTTCCAGTTGACTATGAAAAGTTTCCGGGCTGAGCCCCGGTAGCATAGTGGTTGTGCACGGGACTGCGGCTCACTGGGACGGAGGTTCAATTCCAGCAGTGGGGCTGAGCCTCCTACTCCCACCACCGGAGAGCAGTGAGACCCCCCTCCCCTCCCCAAAAAAAAAAGAAAGAAAAGAAAAGTTTCCATGGACAACATTTTAAATGGCACAGCATCTAGAGACCATGAAAGTACTATAAAGTCATGTGCCAAAAAGATGTGACTGTCATTCCATAATTTCAAGAGAGAGCTGGCAATCAGGACTCCTTGACACTGGAGGCAGAAATCCAAGCTGCCCTGAAGGTATTTGTGAAAAACAAGGATCTAGGAATTGATAAAATACCAACTGGAATGTTTTGACAAGATGTTGAAACCCTGGAGGCACTGGCTAGTCTGTGGCAAGGAATTTGGATGACAGCTCTTGGGTCAACCAACTGGAAGAGATCCACATTTGTCCCAATTTCAAAGAAAAATGACCCAACAGATTGCAAAGGTTTTTTAAATAATGAAATACTATTGTGTCCAAGTAGATTTTTGCTGAAGATCATTCAGCTTCGGCTGCAGCAGGGCATTGACCTGGAGCTGCCCCAGACGAGATTCAGAAGAGAACATGGCATGAGGGATATCTTTGCTGATGTCATCTGGATTTTGACCGAAAGCAAAGAATACCATCGATGTTTACTTGTGCTTTATTGACTATGCAAAAGCATTTGTGTGGATAATGGTAGTCTATGGATAACACTAAGAAGAATGGGAACCCCAGGACATGTCATTGGACATTGCTCATTTACATGGACCCAAAAGCAATAGTTCAAACAATGATCAGATTCTTTGTGGGTTAACATCAAGGGAAGTTGTCTGTCAGGGTTGTAGCCTCTCATCATGCTTATTCAATATATATATGCTAGGCAAATAATCTGAGAAACTGGATTAAATGGAGAAGAATGAGGCATCAGAATGAGAGACAGATTTATTAACAACCTGTGATATGTAGATGAAACAAGCTTTCTTTTTACTTCCCCTCTCCACATCACTGCCCTGATGGGAGTAGGAAGCCCAGCCTTGCTCCTGGAGAGCTGCTGTGGATTTGAACTGCCAACCCTGTGGGCTGCAGTCCCACACACAACAACCACTGCACTACCGGGGCTCAGCCAACACAAAGTTTCTTATTGAAAATGAAAAGGACTTGAAGCCCTTGCTGATGAAGATCAAAGACTACAGCCTTCAGTATAGATTAAAACTCAAAGTAAAGAAAACTGGTATACTCATAACTGGATCAATTGACAATATCATGATAAAAGGAGAAAAGACTGAACTTGCTAAAGACTTGATTTTATTTGGGTCCCACAATGTCCATGGAAGCTGTAGTCAAGAAACCAAAAGATTGCATTGCACTAAGCAAATCTGTTGCACAAGATCCATTGGAAAGGTAGAAAAGCAATGATGTCACTCTGAGGACTGACTCAAACTAGGATACTGTCAATCATCTCCAATATACGTGAAAGCTTGACAATGAGTAATTAAGACTATAGGAGAATTGAAGCATTTTGATTATAATATTGGCAATGACTATTGGTCTTCCAGAGAATAAACAAAGCTGCACCAGAAGAAATAGAGCCAGAATGATTCTTAGAAGGAAGGATGGTGAGACTTTAGGTTGCCTACTTTGGCTCCACTTTTTGGCTATTGAGAAACCAGTCCCTGGACAAAGATATCATGCTTGGTAAAGTAGAAGGCCAGCAAACTAGAAGACTCTCAAAGAGATGGACAGACATAATGGCTGTCACAATGGGCAGCAACATAACAATTGTGAGATGGACACAGGAGCAAGCAGTGTGTCTCCAAGGATCAGAATTGCCTGAACAGCATCTAACAATAAGAACCACCCCAGCAGAATAGGGATACAATGATGTGACCCTAATTTCTCTTTTTTCCTTTCAGAAGGGTCCTAGAGAAGACACTAGTGGTGTTGCTTCTCCTCTCAGCAGTGTTGTGGGAATGATTTGAGGAAACAAGTCTCTCCCATGGTGAGAGAGAGAGAGAGAGAGACAGAGAGAGAGAGAGACAGAGAGACAGAGAGACAGAGAGAGTCTCCTGGATTGAGTAAGTGGGGTGAAGGGAGGGAGAGTTAGAGTTTTATGTCTAACTCTCTCTCTCTATGTTTATCATATCCCTCACCGAATTAAAAAAAATAGCATTCTGCTAAATATATAATAAGACATTTTCCATTTTAACCAAGTTTCCTGTTCAGTTCGGTGACATTAATTACATTCCCCATGCTGCACAACCATCAATCACAATTATCTGTTTTCCAATGTTTTTCATCATCCTGCACAGAAACTCAATACCCCTCCCACCAGTCCCTGGGAGCCGCTAATCAACTTTTCTCTATTATGCATTTGCTTTCACAAGATATTTTATCAACAGAATTATACAATATTTGTCCTTTTGGGTCTGATTTATTTCCTTCAGCATAATATTTTCAAGGTTCATCCATACTGTAAGTATATATCAGGACTTCATTTCTTTTTATGGCTGAATAAGACTTCATTGTCAGTACATATTAAACGAATTATGTTTATCCATTCATCTATTGATAGACACTTGGGTGGCTCCACCTTTTGGCTGCAATAATGCTGCAATGAACATTGGTGTTTGAGTCTATGAACTCAAGACATTTGAGTATACAAGTGGGACAATTTTTAAGTAAATCTACTATGTGTCACTGACTGCATGAGTCAGAGATCACATACTCTTAGAGTGTACAATGGGTAGATGGGGGAGTGTTTCAGAGGAATAGCATCTAGTCTGAGGGTTGGTGTGCAGATATCAAGTCCAACCTATTGATTTTAGGCAACAGGTGGGATGGTTTATTGGCTGCTGAAGTTCACAAATTTCCCCCAGAGTTTAGTTAACTCCACAAATACCTGCTTGCTTTTTCAAATCCAGCTATAACTTTTCTGTGAAAGTCTTCTGACACTGGACACAGGTCACAGAAAATACTCTAAGTATTTGCTTCTTTTTTATTGATGGTAAGGTTTTCCAAGCCCAAGACCATGCTTTGATTATTGGAGTATCTCTGTCCTAGACAAAGTAATACTTAACAATCACTCTTGAGTGAATGAATGAATCCAAGGTCTTGTATTTTGTTTCTTGAGCGCTTGTTGTTAGAGCCACTTTCTCTTCAACCTATAATCTTTAGGCATCATCTAGCTTAGCAAGTGTGTTAGTCTGGGTAGACTAGAGAAATAAATCCATAGATACATATATGTGTATAAGAAAGAGGTTTACATATAAGAGCAATTGAATATTGAGAAAGCAGCCCGGCCCAATCCAGATCAATTCCATAAGTCCAATATTAGCTCTTATGCCTGATACCAATTTATAAAGTCCTTTTCAGACTCACAAAGTACATGCAATGACCCTGAATGCAGGAAAGTCACAGGCCAGTGGATGGGAAATCTTGTGGACCCAGTGATGTTATAAGCATCTCAATGCTGGCAGGAGTTTCTATGTGGGTTCTCCAGCTCCAGAGGTCTGGTTGTATCAGGGTAGGTGCACGTGGCTTCTCCAGCTCCCAGGGCATAACATCATGTGCCTTGTCAGTAAATTGTCCCTCAGGGAGTGACCTGAGAGAGAGTGTTTCCCCCTTCTAAGGAGGAAATACGGGAGTTCCCAGAATCCTCAGCAGAAGGCCATACTCACACAGAGGCCTCATTGGATGACTCAATGGAAAGACTAGACTCCACTCCTTCACTCTTAATCCTCTCAAGTCCCAAATTGACATCAGATTATGTAACTACCACAGCAACAAACAACCATGAAAAAGACCTGCAAATCTCCTGGGTTTAACTCACATCCATGTGTTGCTTCTGTTATAAATAATTATGAAAATGTAATGTCTTCGCTGAGCCCCGGTGGCATAGTTGTTGTGCATGGGACTGCAGCCTACTGGGACGGAGGCTCAATTCCAGCTCACACGAGCAAAGGCTGGGCCTCCTACTCCCACCTCCAGAGGGCAGTGATGCCTAAAAAAAACTTTTAAAAAATGTAATGTCTTAAACAATATGAATTTATTGTCTTATCCTTCAGAAGTTCCAGTGATTCTTACTGGGCCAAAATCAAGGTATCATCAAAGCGCCATTCCTTCAGGGGAGAATTCACTCCCTTGCTTTGTCCAGAGGCCAACCACAAACCTCGAGTAGTAGGTCTCATCCTCTAACTTAAAAGCTAGCAAAAGCAAATCGAGTCCTCCTCAATCTAACCCAGCTATAGCTTTCTCCTCTACTTCTAAAGAGTCATGTGGATTCAATGAGCTTGCCTAGATTCCAGGATAATGTCTTCTTGAAGTCAGTTGATTTAGCAACCTTAATTTGCCTTTTCCAGGGATCCTAACATGACCATGGCCATTGTTGGTGGGTGATTACTCCCTTGCCTTCTCTTGTCTGTGACACACTTTGCACCTCAAATAGAGAATCTGTTGGTTCCTTGCCCACAGTGCTCAGTCATTCTTTTCAACAACTGAACGCTCGCTGTTTTAGGACTTGCCATTGAAGACAGAGCTGGTGTGTAAATAAGATCTGTACAAGCCTGGAGGTGAGAAGAGCCACGTAGGTGCCATGGGTGAACACCCCTTCTCCCAGAATATAAGAGCGGCTGAGTTCCGCAGGTGCCGGTTTCTATATGGTTCTGAATCACAGTCACAAGGGTAAGTGAGGGTGCTTCTAAAAGTTCATAGAAAAGTTTTGTTATCTTTTAATTCCATTTTCCTACAAGCTTTTTGGTGGCCCCTCTTATTTAAATCCAAATCGACTATATCTGGGTTGAGATGACTCTTAATAATGACAGTCAAGTGTCAAGAATGTTTTTAGGTGTATTTGGGGGGGCATATAACATTGTGCTTTCTACTTCATTAGGGGTAAGGTAATTGTCATTGTTGTTCCAATGAGGAAATAGGGGTTGAGCCAAATTGAGTAACTTGCTTAAGGTTATATAAAAAGTGGCAGAGCTCAGCAAAGAAGCTGAGCTTATTTGATCTCATGACATTTAACATCAGCACTGGGGAAATCAATTCTCTTAAAGGTCCTCCTGAATTGTTTCTCAGTCCTTGGGGCAAAGGGTACCCATTAGAATTACCTGGTGTGCTTTTAAAATAACACCGATAAGCAGGGGTAAGCCAATTACCTCAGAATTTTGGGGTGTGGGGGCTGATCAACAAGTTTTTGTTTTGTTTCTTAGTCAGTGTGCTGTTACATTAATACTCCTCAAAAAATTGAACATAGAACTGCCATATGACCTAGGAATTCCACTCCCAGACGTGAGGCGGCCTCAGAGAGTTTGTAGAAAATTGAATGAAAAGATAATGGAATTTTGAAATTCCTTTGTATGTATCTAAGAGACTTGAAAGCATTGACACAAGTAGGAACATCTCTGACAGTGTTTATTGTAGCACTATGAAACAACAATCAAAAGGCAGAGGCAACCTAGATGCTCATCCATGGCTAAGTGGATAGCAAAAAAGTGGTATATTCATACAATGGACTATTACTCAGACAAAGAGAAGTGGCTCATGAAGTCTATTTCCCCTCAGAGTGACCTCTTTGGAAAGGGTAGAACCACCCCGGTGGGTTTCCAAGACTGTGACTCTTTCCAGGAGTAGAAAGCACGATCTCTCTCCAAAAGACCTGCTGGTGGTTTTGAACTGCTGACCTGGTGATTTACAGCTGAACAAGGACTGCTATCCCACCAGGGCAAGACAGTCAGCATACATTCAGAAAAGGACACAGACAAGGGCTATGCATCATTGCTGACATCAGATGGATTTTGGCTGAAAGCCGAACATTGGTTTGTGTTTCACTGATGATATAAAGATATTTGACTACTTGGATCATAACAAAGTAAACATAGTCTTGAGAGGAATAGGGATTCCAGAACACTTACTTGTAATCGTGCAGAACCTACAAATGGATTGAGAGGCAGTTATATTAAGCAGAACGAGGGGGTACCACATGGTTTTAAGTCAGGAAGGGTTGTATCAACTCACCAAATTAATTCAATTTGTCGCTGAGCAAATACTGACAATGTGAAGAAGGATGTAGCATCAGAATTGGAGGAAGGCCTAGTAGCAACTTGTGACACGCAGATGACAGCAAGCAACCTTGCTTGCTGAAAGCGAGGGGGACTTAAAGGTTGCTGATGAAGGTCAGGGATCACAGTCTTCAGTATAGATTAGAACACATGGTGAGGAAGGTAAAATCCTCACAACTGAAACAGTAGGTTTCATCATGAAAAATGGAGCAGAGATCGAAGTTGTCAGGAATTCATTTTGTTGGGATCCACAGTTAATGCTAATGGTAACAGCAGTCAAGAAGAAAAACGGCACACTGTATTAGCCCAATCTGCTGCACGAGACCTCTTTAGAGTGTTGAAAACCCAAGGATGCTACTGTGAGGGCTAAGGTGCATCTAGCACAAGTTATGGCACTTTTAGTCACCTCGTATGCATTTGGAAGTTGGACATTGAACAAAGAAGTCCAAAGAGCAATCAATGCATTAGAATTATGATGCTGCTGGGGCTGAGCCCCGGTGGCATAATGGTTGTTTGCAGGACTGCGGCCTACAGGGTTGGAGATTCAAATCCAGCAGCAGCTCTTCAGGAGCAGACTGGGCCTCCAACTCCCACCAGGGGGCAGTGATGCACCCCCCCCCCCCAAAAAAAAAAAGAATTATGACGCTGCCTAAGAAAATGAAAGTACTTCGGACTGCCAAGAGAACAAACAAATCTGTCTTGGAAGACGTATAGCCAGAATGTTTCTTAGAGGCCACTTATCAAATGTGGAAAAGATAGTCTCTCTAACAGATGGTATTGGTAAAACTGGATAGTCATTTGCATTAAAATGAAACGAGATCCTTATCTCTCAACATATGAAAACATATAAAAATTTAAATAGTTGTACGTTTTAAGACTTTTCCAAAGAAAAGGGGGGTGAGAGAGAGAGAGAGAGAGAGAGAGAGAGAGAGAGAGAGAGAGAAGAGAAGAGACTGCAGATTTGGAAAAGATATCTGACAATAACCTATCTGACAAGGGACTAATCTCAAAAATGTAAAGGAAACTTTAGCACCTCAATAATAAAAATCATAAACAATCAGTTAATAAAAATGGTCAGAGGACTGGGCCTCCAGTCAAGTATTTCCTCAATGCAAGAGCACTCTGTTCTATTAAACTGACATTGCATGATGCTCACCTTCCCAACACAATTGCTGAAGACAAAGTGGATGCATAAGAAAACGTGGTGAGGAAAGTTGATAATGCCCGGCTATCAAAAATAAACTCTCTGGAGCCTTAAAGTCTTGAAGGTATGCAAGCAGCCATCTAGCTCAGAAGCAACAAACCTCACATGGAAGAAGCACACCAGCCTGTGTGATCATGAGGTGTCGAAAGGATCAGGCATCAGGCATCAAAGATAAAAAAAAATCGGACTGAGCCCCGGTGGCGTAGTGGTTGTGCGGAGGACTGCGGCCCACTGGGACGGAGGTTCAATTCCAGCAGTGAGGCTGGGCCTCCTACTCCCACCACCGGAGGGCAGTGATGCCAAAAAAAAAAATCATATCATTGTGAGTGGGGGGGGGGGGCGGGCAGAGTGGGGACTCAAAGCCTATCTGTGGGCAACTGGACATGCCCTTACAGAGGGATCATGGGGAGGAGACGAGCCAGACAAGGTACATGTAGCAACGATGAGATATACAACTTTCCTCTAGTTCTTAAGTGCTTCCTCACCCCCACTGTCAAGACCCCAATTTTAATTTACAAACCTGGTTAGAATGGAGGATGTTCACTGGTACAGATAGGAATTGGAAACATGGGGAATCCAGGACAGAAAAACCCTTCAGGACCAGTGGTGAGAGTGGCGATACCTGGTGGGCGGAGGGAAGGTGGGGTAGAAAGGAGGAACTGAATACAGGAACTGCATATAATCCCCTTCACAGGGAATGGTCAACAGAAAAGTGGGTCAGTGTAAGACATTGCAAAATAATAATTTATCAGCAGGAGGGAGAGAATGAGAGAGGGTGGGATAGAGGAGAAAAATGAGGAGCAGATAGCAGGGACTCAAGTCAAAAGCAAATGTTTTGTGAATGATGATGGCAACGAATGTACAAATGTCCTAGCACAGTGGATGTATATATAGATTGTGATATGAGCCCCCCAATAAAGTGATTTTAAAAATAAAAAACATAAACAGAACATAATTTAAAATGGTCAGAGAGCATGAACAGACAGTTCATTAAAGAAGACATCCAGATGGCTAATAAAGACATGAAGAAATACTTGCAATCGTTGGCCATGAGAAAGATGTCAATCAACACCAATGAGATATCATCTCAACCAGCAATATTAGCACAGTTCAATTAGACAGGAAAGAACACACACTAGTGAGGCTGTGAAGAGATTAGAACTCTCACACACTGCTTTTGGAACTGTAAAGTTGCATGGTTCTGTGGAAATAATATGCCATTTTAAAGTTGGAAATAGAAATTACTATTTGATCCAGCAGTCCTACTCCTAGATATATCTCCTAAAGAATTAAGAACCAGCTCACAAACAAATATATGCACACCACCCTACTTGTAGCACTATTCCTAGTCACCAAGAGATGAAAATGATGTGTCTGTCCATGGAGAAAGGGAGAATGATGATATGTAGACACAGTGGAGCACCACGGCACTTTAAAGAATCCTTGAAACACCACAGATAAACCTGGAGGACTTTATACTGATAGGAATTGGAAACATGGGGAATCCAGGACAGAAAGAAGTCAATCACAAAAGGACCCATGTTGTATGGGTCCATTATTATAAGAAGTCAAGGAAAGATTTACTCAGGCAAAAACAACTGTGTTGCCAGGGGTAGGTGAGGAGGAGAGAGGGACTCACTTAATGAAAATCAAGCTCACTGCCATCAAGTTGATTCTGATTTATGGAGACCCTGTAGGGAAGGGAAGAATGGATTCTGAGACCATAACTCCTTATGGAGTAGAAAGCCGCATCTTTTCCTGGCAAGGCCTCTCTCAGTTTGAATTGCCATAGAGCAAGCAGTGCGATGCATAACCCACGATGCCATCAGGGCCCGTGACTAAATAATAGAGATACTAATTTGAGTGAAGGGAGGGACAATTTACAATAAGAAGTTGACCAACATAATATCACTCCAGAAAAGGAAGACCTGGAGAAGTGCACCTAAGCTACAGAAAACAAAAGTCAATACTGTTCCACATACACAATCTGGTATTATCAGTACCAACTAACATTTAAAGTGGACATACACAGAGAAAGGGAAGATGGACAGGTCTGAGGAGGTTACAGTCATGATCATCTGAGGATTTGACAGGCATGGTTATGTATACATATTCATATGTGCTGTTAATCTATTAAAATTGACCTGTATTTGTATCCATTCTAAGAAAGGTGATTCAACAAAATGCATAAATTATGAATCAATATAATTACTAATACACACAAGTACGATTTCAAAGTTAATTAAAAACAATTGCAGCAGTTCCTTCACAGGAAAGTGCCAGGGATTCAAGCTGGATTCTGAAGATGTGGAATGAAACTTTCATGACTGATATCAGATGTATTTTGGCCGAAAGCTGAGCATGCCAGAATGATGCTGATCTGTGCTTTATTAGAGTATGTGCATTCTAACAAATTATGGGTAAAATGACAGAGACTGGAAATCCCAGAGTGTTTCATTTCACTCACTATACTTCATTGCACATATGCCAAGAGTTAGTTGGAAAAGACTAAGGGGATACTGTCTAGTTTCCAATCAGAAAAGACGTGTGTGAAGGTTGCATACTCTTACCACACTAATCTATATGCTGAGCAAGTAATTTGAGGAGCTGGACTATGTGAAGAGGAATATGGCATCGCGACTGGAGGAATACTTGTGAACAATTATAGCATGTAGATGACACAACCCTGTTGGCTGAAATAAAGAAGACTTGAAGCACTTAAATTTTGAACATCAAAGATTAGAACTGTCAATATGACTTAGATCTCAGAATAAAGAAAGCAAAATGTCATCACTGGACAACAGGATAAGTGGAGAAAGTTTGGAATTTGTCAAGGATTTCATTTAACTTGGATCATCTACCAAAAGTCATGGAAATAGCAGCAAGCATTGGGTAAATCTGCTGCAAATAACCTATTTAAAATGTTATCACTCTGAGGCCTATGTTGTACCTAACTTGAGTCATGGTATTTTTCAGTCACTTCACATTCATGAAAAGGCTAGAAAATTAACCAGGAAGACCAAAGAAGAATCTATGCCTTTGAATTATAGTGTTGGCAAAGAATATTCAACATATATGGACTTCCAGAGAATGAACAAATCTATCTAGGAAGACGAACAACCAGAATGCTCCTTAGACGCAAAAATGACAAGCTCCCTCATGTCATTTGGACAGGTTTTCAGGAGGAACCAGTACCTGCAGAAGGACATCATGCTTGGCAAAGTAGCAGATGTAGGTGAAAGAGGAAGACCCACAAGGAGGTGGATTGACACAGGGGCTACAACAATGGGCTCAGACAGAACAATTGTGGGGTTGCATCAGGACCAGAGAGTGCCTCATTCTGTTGTACATAGCGTCACTAGGAGCCGGAACTGCTTGGATGACCTAACGATAACAAGGCTGAGTTGTTCATTAGGAAACAGTGAGTTACTGTTTATGATGATGGAAAATTTGACAACCATTACTGGTGAGGGCAGCACAACATCAATTAGTCTAATTGATCTCTCTACATTAAAAATCTAAAACATGTTGAATTGGCAAATGTTGTGTCTTACATAATTTTTTTTTTTTTTTTGTGGCATCACTGCTCTCTGGTGGTGAGAGTAGGAGGCCCAGCCCCACTGCTGGAATTGAACTTCTGTCCCGGTGGGCCGCAGTCCCGCGCACAACCACTACGCCACCGGGGCTCAGCCACATATTTTTGCAATAACAAAAAGAAGATAATTTTAGCAATATGTAAATACATTGAAAGATTAAAAATAAGAGTTGCTGTCTTAGGGAATGTTGTGTGTGCCCTCAGGAGCCCACATTTCCTTCATGTTGTGCAAGTAAGCTTTGTGCAAAACTGTTTCCCTCGTATTCTGTGACCAAGGAAGAAGGTTTGCCGTTTTCTAATCTCCTCAGGACTGCACAGCCCCCCAGTTTGTTGGCTATCTTCTTGGTAAGGCAGCAAGTTTGTGGACTCCTCTTTTCCCACCCCAGCCCCCTTTCTCCTTACAGGGCATCTGTGTCCTTGTAGGCAGACGGGACTGGGAGCAGGAGTGCTCTTCCACACTTCAGGGGAACACATGCACTTTCTTTTCTGACCCCTGGTCTCTTCCCCCTCATTGATTTGATACTGGAGTACCTTACCTGGAAGAGAAGATTGCAATCGACAAAACCTTCAACTGCTTCTGTGACCTCTCATTGAATGTCTGCATAGCACATGATCGAGTGGAAATAGCGGAAATTCTTGTCTCAGATGAATAAATGAATTCTACGTCTCATATAAATTTGTATCTAGTAACATTATTCCTTTCTTTTACTTCTTCACAGTTGTCTTAACTGTGAAGACACAGTTAAATTTCCTGACCCTCACTCTTTCATATGATTTTTTAAAAATAGCATTTAATTGCGTTTTTGACATAGCAGTTTCAGTTTCAATTCAATGATCTGCGCCCAAATTGGTTACATTCTTCACAAGGTGTAAATATTCTTACTATTTTCATTCTGTTAGGACTATTTCGATTCATCTGGTTTTCTTGCCTCTTTACATTCTAATTTAAAATATATTGATTCTTGGTTTCAGAGAGGGGACTATTTGTTTGTTTGTTATTCTTTCTTGTAGATGAGTTACAGGTTGTAGAACTGTCCGTCAGCAGCTCATACACATTTTGTTTCAGCTCCTTCACTGCAGTCCCTTCAAAGCACCATGGCTCATCTCACTCTTCCTGGAGTCTCCTGTTTCCATGCTGCCTGCTGTCCTTGCCTTTGTGAACTGTGTCTTTAGGTAAATGTTGCCCTTTTGATCTTAGAAGAGCTCATTATTCGTAGACATGTGGGCCTATCTTGTGTTGTTGTTCCCCTTACAGACCTCTAACTTATGGAGCTGAAACATGAGCCCCGGAGGCGAGTTCATTTCCAGAACTGAAGGAAAACTAAGGGTTGTAGTGTCAAGGGTTCCACCAGGCTCTCTCCAACCGGTAAGCCTGGTCTCTTTTATGATTTTGAGTTTTGTTCCATGTTTTTCCTCTTAAATTATCCAGAGCCTTACAGTGTGATCCCCTTCAGAGAAGTGGTAGTGATAGCTGATCACAAGCTGGTGATTCTGCTCTGTGGGCTGTGGAAATTGACATCGGCAAGGCCCTTTGGTCAATTAGATTAATGTTTTCCATGCCATTTTCAATTTCCATCACTTTTCTTTCTTCTGAACGTGGAGAGGTTTATAGTTGCACTTTAGATCGCTGCTCAAAACCATTTTAGTCTTAAATCCTAAGACATCAGCTGATGCTTTCCAAAGTGCCCTGTGGACCATCATCTTTGTGAACTATGCTCTATCACTTGAACTTGATATTCTTCAAGGCAATGGTTTTAATACCTCACATACAGCAACTCATTCCCTCAATGTGTTTGCTTATATCTAAGACCCCCCTGGATTTTCTACCACATTCACAGGTACATTTGCAGTGTTGTTGTTTTTTTTTAAATGAGCACAGTGCTTGCAGAAGATATTCTTAATTCAGGGAGCCCATCTATTACTTGGCTAAAAGGTCTCCTCAGGAATTCTGGTTCAAGTGTGAAGAGTATCTCGGAATGACCAGCACAGACAGACCTCCAGTTTGAACCAGTTCAATAAGTCTGTTTTGCCTGTTGCTGAGGTTTCATTTATTTGCTTTTGGAAATTTGAGTGTGTCTCCCATTCTATCAGGGTGTCTCTATTGTGGCCCTGTGTAGAATAGGTAGTAGTGGTAGCTGGCCACCATTCTGTTTGTTTGGTCTCAGAGTAGATGGGGCCATGGTTTGGACGATTCGTAAAAATTTTATACACCCATCCAAATTTTTTTTTTTCATTTTGTAATGGTGGACAAACACTGTTTCCAGAAAAAGCAGAGAGTTGGAGTGCATGGAAATAGAATTTAAGTCGTATTTCTATCACAAATCTGATAGATGATATCATGAGGAAGATTAATCTGCCAATGAAAACCCAGTGAGTCACTATGGTCCCCTCCGCCACCCATCGCAAGGAAAGCATGTGACCTGGAAGCTTTGGGCTTTGCAGTAGAGTCCCCAGAGTTGACAGTCAGCTTCAAGGCAACTAACTAATAGCAACAGCAACAACAAGAATAACAACAGACTTGCAGCATAAACCAACGACCCTCGAAGCTGTGGGGAAGCTGATTGCTCGTTGTATATTCATCAACTGGTGTCACTATGACCACTCTGTGACTCTAGAGAGGAGCCCCAAGGGCCTAGTGCTTAGGCATTGGGCTGCTAACCCCAAGGGAGGAAGATGAGGCTTCTCTTCCTACAGATCTCCAGTCTCAGACGCCCTCAGGGGCAGTCCTCCCCTATCCTACAGGATCACTGAGTAGAAGTTTGAGTTCACTCAAGAAGATTTCAGAACTCTCCAAAGAGACTCCATGCTAGCAGTTCTCCCAATTTCACCTCTCCTCTCCTCTGGTAACCACTGATTTATGTATCCACGAGTTTGCCTATTCTGGACATTTCTTATAAATGGAAAAATTCAATATTTAGTTTTTCGCATTTGACTTCCTTTGCTTAGGACATAGGTTCTCAAGCTTCTTTGACCCCCTCTTTCAGAATAAGATTACTCAGTACCTCCATGGCAATTAATAACTTTTGTACTGTTGCCCCAAACCCCAGATCAAGTGTAGGCCTCAGCTTTTTTGGCCCCTCCCATGGTTATAGCACTGTCATGAGGCAGGATTACCCTCTTTGTGAAACTGACTTAGACTAACGCCTTTAAGCTTGCAGCTTGTGTCAATGCTCTATTCCTTTTCCTTTGATCCACTATGGCAGAATGATGGGCTTTCTGTTGCCCTAACATGTGGCAGTCTTGGAAGCTCACACGGGGGTTGGCAATGACAGTGCTTTTGGTTTGGGTTTCTGGAAAAAACACTTTATTCATTCATTTGTTGATGGACATTTGAGTTGTTTGTACTTTATGGCTATTAAAAATAATGTTTCTATCAGTACTTGTGTCCACATTTTTTGTGTGCACACATATATATTTTCAATTTTCTTGGGCATATATCTTGGAGTAGGATTTCTAGGCCATATGGTCACTCCATGTTTCTATTTTTGCTGAACTGACAGCATGCTATTTAAACACATTTTGTATTCTCGTCAACAATATATGATTGTTCCAGTTTGTCTATATTCTCACCATCTACTTAAAAAAACAATGATCAGTATCATCTACAGGGAGTGCCTCGCAGCAACACACAAGCCACCACCTTACGGCAAACTGACAGAGAATTGGTGAATGACAGTCCTTCCAAGCTGTGCATAAGGTTTCAGCGTCCTTTCTTTGAAGTGGGAACCTGATTCCTTCTTTGTTGCCTGTTCTTAGACTGGAAACTCCACTTAAGCCTTTTGCTTTTGGGTGAACCTCTTGGTATTTGAAATACCATGATTTCTGGAAATGATGTCACTCATATTTCAAATGGCAGCAGGATCATCCAAGATAGGTAGACTTCAGTGACGCTTTCAATCTCAGCCAGAAAGTGGTGGCATCGTGGTTAAGGAGTTGGACTCCTAACCACGGTCTGAAGTTCAAAACCACCAGTCACTAAATGGGAGAAAGATAAGGCTTTTTACTTTGGTAAAAAGGTTTTGGGAACTCACATAGGTTTTTCTTCCTTGCCCTGTAGGGTCACCATAAATTGACATTGACTTGATGGCACTGAGTTTGGTTTTGTCCAGTCTGAGCAGACTAGACAGAAAGATCAGGTCTTCAACTTCCTCTTCTTTCAGGGAAAAATTCTTTTCAAATCCTCTGCCTCATAAAAAGTCCTATTACTTAGTAGGATGGTGGTTCCTTTGACTTAGTCAACATTGTCTCAGTTGTCCCTGGACCTTTACGTTCCCCTATCCTTTTTGTGATTCCATAATAAAATGTTAGCACTTGCAATTGGATTGATAGGAATTTTCAGGTTAGTTTAGGGAAATTCTACTTTGTTTTCTCTCTATAGACATGGTTTTGGCAAATTATTCTATAAAACAGTGAGAGTATGAGTTAAAACGATTGTTATTGTGGATCTGTTGTTGTCTATGCCATGCAGTCTGTTCTGACTCTTGGCAATCCCATTCACGGCAGAGCAGATCTCCTGGGCCTGTGAAGCTTTGCCGAACCTGCCTCACAAACACGGAAATGGCATAGCCATGCATCTGGAGGTCCTTAACAATTTGTCTATAAAAGGTCTCACATAGTTTGCTCAATGTCGTCTTATGTGCAAGTCCTGAAAGGGGGAGCAGGAATTTGGGAAACAGGAGACTCGAGAAATGGAGACAAGACAGGATTCTGATCAAATCTTGTTTATTAGGGAGAAATAAACCAATTTTATAGGGCAAGCAAGCTTAAGCAATTAGCATATGGTGATCTTCAAAATTAACAAGTGAAGACCAGCATATCTGCAAATCAAGACAAACAGAAATGCCTTATCTATAGGCTTAGGCGATTAGCATATAGTTATTAACAAGTGAAGGTCAGCACATCTGCAAGTCAGGCTTCAAAGGCCAGGCATGTTTAAAGTTATAAAGATAGCGGATCACAATTCTCAGGCAACAAACCGTAACAGTGTTCAGGCTATATGACTGTAGCCAGGTCAAGCATGTCCGGGCTGGATGGCCCCAGACATTATATGTTTGTTCATATGTTGTAAAAATATCATCAATTTATTTATAGTTTGAATAATATGACTTTATTAAATGCTGTTACTAATTTTCGCAGTCTATGGATTTTGTAAAACTTTTCTTATTGATTTATATGCCATCTAGAAACTATTCTTTCTTATTTCTAAATCTGAAGGAGAGTTGGTCACGTCAAGGTCAGCAGTTGGATCCCACCAGACCCTCTCAGGGAGGAAGATGAGGCTATTTTTTTACTGTAGAGATTGACTCTCAGAAACACCAAAATGGCACTTGTACTCTGTCCTAGAGGGTCATTAAAAGTCAGAATTGACTTAGTGGAAGTAGGATTTGTTTGTTGTTTTGGGGGGTGTTCTATTTCTTATATTTAAAATTTTCTTTATCCCATCTTATTTCTCTGCCTAACATTAACAATCTGTGTTTCTATAGAAAGTAGGGAAAACACTTGCGCTTTCTACATTGCAAGGTTTGTTGTCTGTTTCAATAAATATTTTTATCTGATTAAAAAATTCCTCTCTTATTACTAAGAATTATCCCTAAATGGGCTTTTCCTGATTAAAATCACGCAGGATTAATCCATGCAGGATTCCCTTGCTCTGTTTGCACAACTGCCCCCTTGAGCCATGTAAAGTTCCATCTGAGAATTTGAAATGTTTTGGAATTCTCATTCTGGTAAAGGTATCCATAGGTTTTTAAAAAATCTAATACTGATTTAAATTTTTTCTTTTCTTTATTTATATTATCATATTTCTCTATTTCTTTTCTTTTAATTAAAAGATCATTTTATTGGGACTTTTACAACTCTTGTCACAATCCATACATCGCTTGTATCAGGCGAGTTTGTACATATGTTGCCTTTATTCTTTTCTAGACATCTCCTTTCTGTTGAGCTTCTTCCCCCCCCCACACACCCTCATAACCTCTTGACAGAGTGTACATTGTTATTATTTTCATATCGAACACTAACGGCTGTTTCCCTTCCCCCCATGTTTTCTGTTGTTCTTCTCCCTGGAGAGAGGTGCATAGTTTTTCATGATCCACACACTCAAACAGATGTCTTTGCATAGTTAATAAAACATATATGATCTTCTCTGCTTTCAGCCAAGAGTTATCTGACATCAACGATATTCTTTGTCTTCCATATAAGATCTAACCGTGTAATAAAGTCCTTGTTTTATATGATCTCATCCTAGTGTTGCTTCTTTGATTAAAACTGTCAACATACCATGGCAACCGGATTCCCCCAATTTTGTCTTTACATTGTCTTTTTCTCTTCCATGTTTATTAACATTTCTCCCTTGAGCCAAGAATTATTTTCAAACATTGGGAAATTGAGGGGCTGCCACTTTGGGGGTGACAGGTTGCTATTTTTATTGCACTAGTTCAAAGAACAGAGTTGTGATATTAGCTGTGTGTACCTTGTGGTCTCAATGACTGTGAGTCTGAGTTCTGTGTGTTTTCTGAGTCTTACTGCAGTGCTATGTCCATCTGTCTTTCTGTTACGTCTTCAGGTCAGGTCCTGCCGGCTGCCTGTTAGACTTGTGCAAGGTTTCTTTTCTTCCCTTTGAGATTTAATTACTCTATGCCCCAGGCGGCTTATTTTTAAGTAGTTCAGGTTTCAGATTAGAGCTCTCTCATTTTTGGTCTGGAGAGGGGCATGTTGAATGCACACTGTGCCTAGCCTTTTACAATTTCTTCTTGTGTATTTTGAAATTTTAAATTGTGGCTTTATCATCGTTAGCCTGTTTCCTCTATGAATCATTGGGGCATTAATAGTTTTTGCATTCTTCCCCCCCACTCCCACCCCAGGAACCTTAAAGGTATCACTGATCTGAAAAAGAAAATCATTCCTACTTCCACCAGGGCAGTGATGCCACACACACAAAAACAAAAACAAATCAAAGGTGCAAAACAAAACATCTTCCCAAACAACAGAACCAGTGACCACTGATTCACCCCTCCCAGTAACCCCTGTGTGTCAGAGTGGCAAAAAGGTGTCGAGACCGTTCTTCTGAGGCACCTCTGGATGACTTCTGACTCCCAGCCCTTCGTTCTTGGCCAAGAATGGTGACTACACCTTCACTGGCCCAGATGCACTGCCTCCGCGTGAGGTCAAAGCCCTATAAAGTGCCTGCTTTATGTAATCGCACGGCGTTTCCGCTTCTCCGCTTCAACGCTAATACAGATCTCCAGGCCAGCTTATGACTCCTGGCACCAGGAGCGACGACTTGCTGCCAGCACTTCAGGAGAGCAGCCTGGGCAGCGGGCTGGCCACCGCTCTCGTCAGACACTCACACCCCGGGGCTGGCTTGCACAAGCCTCCGATTCTTCTCTCTTCTCAGCCCCACGCAGCCAAACGCCTTGCTCTGCCCTGTGAATGAAAACAAAAGCTCCCTTCACCGCCCGGGTGCGAACAGATGTTGTGTGGGCGTGAGCAGGACGGAGGGCGCTCTGTCTGCACCAGCTGCTGCAGGGCCGCCTCAGACAGCGCCAGCGCCCTCGGAGACACCCAGCTCCTCCCGGAGCCTTTGAGCCTCTGTTTAAACACTTCCAGCAAGTTGGCCCTTTGCTCACATGCCCTTGTTTTCCGTCATTGCCTCGCAGGGCAGCTTTGCCAGGTTCCTGGGGGTGGATTACGAAGTTCCCGCCTCTGAGGGAGGCGACGGCGGAGCGGAGGGACAGGGGACGCAGGCTGGGTGGTTCAGGACGAAGCTCGATGGCTTCTTGGGGGTCTACGAGGGAGACCCAGCAGAGGGCTGGAAAGCTCACTGAAACGGAGGAAAGTCCCAGGCTGGCACGGGATGAGCCGGCAGACGGATAATGAGTACATCCCAGGTCTGACTGCCCAGAACAGTCCCTCAGACTCCGGCTAGCTTCCTTGTTGCTGGAATTCTTTTGTGAACCAGAAAAGCAGCCCCACCGATGTTACCTCCGTTCCGGCTCATAGAGCCCCACTGGGCAGAGTAGAGCTGCCACAAGAAGTTTCCAATGAGGGCGCCAACTCGGCCTCTGGCTCCCACGGCAGAGCGCTGGTGTGTGCCAAGCGCCCACCTCTGGGTTGGTGTCAGAGCACTGAACCACGGGCCCCTGGTTACCTGACTGAGAACACTGCCCGCCTCCAGGCGTCATATCGCCTGGTGACCCTACCGCCCAGGGTAGAACTGCAGGATTTCTGAGGCTGTAAGCCATGTTTTAAAAAGTGTTCCGGAAGGCTGAGCCCCGGTGGCGTAGTGGTTGTGCGCTGGACTGCGGCCCACTGGGATGGAGGCCAATTCCAGCTCCACGGAGCAAAGGCTGGGCCTTCTACTCCCACCGCCGGAGAGCAGTAATGCCCCGCCCCCCAACCCCCCCCAAAAAAGTGTTCCGGATGTGTCATGCACATATATGAGTACGGTTTACATGCATTTAAAAGTGTTGTGCAGTCATCACCACAATCCATTTTAAAACTTTTTCTTCTTTCTTGTGCTCACTTCTGCCCCTACAACCATTTCCCCAGCCATAAGCTGAAGGAACTATTACTCCAGGTGCTGTCTCTCTAGATGTTAACTATCTTGGATTTCATATCAAGGAAAATATACAAAGACAAACAAATGAAATAGCAACCCACCAACAATAACAAAATGAAACAGAGAAAGCTTTAAAACTCAAAAAGCTCCCTGTCACAGAGATCCTAGAGGAGAGGACCAAGAAGGATGGCCCCCTGTGAATTCTGTAACAACTGCAACTGTTAGAGGGGGAGAAAGCTGGTCTTCTCCCATGGAACGACTGGTAGTTTCAAACTGCTGACCTTTTGTTAGCAGCCCAGTGCTTAACTCATTGTGCCACCAGGCCAGGCACCCCGATAGATTAGAAACCAAAATAACGTTCCGGTTTGCTCACTCTGTTAGGCTGGTGTGGGGCATGCATATCTATATACATTTTTTAAAAAGCATAATGAAACTCCCCCTGGTGATTCTGAGGGGGTGGCTGGCGGCTTAGTGGTTATGCGTTGGGCGGCTAACCTCCAGGTCAGCAGTTCAAAATTGCCAGCTGTGGGATTTTCCATGCCACTTGCAGTCTCGGAAACCCAACGGGGCAGTTCTTCCCTCTGGGGGAGGTTCACTAGGAGTCGGCTCCAGCTCCAGGGCAGTGCATGGTTTGGGTGCTTCTGAGGCTGAGTCGGATTTGGAAAGGACTGATCTGGTGGTGACCTTCCTGTCCAGCCATGGAAGGCTGAAGCTATTATCCGGATCATTCCAGCCCAGAAGGCACTTCATGGAAAGCATTCAGTGGAGCAACTTGCCCCTCGGCTACCTGCATGCCCTTCAAGCCACTGGAAGAGTGAGAGTGGAAGGAGGTGGAGGCACTGCACTTCCGAGACTCCCTAGGGGCCTGCAGGGCTGTCAGGAAGTGTGGCCTGCTTCACCACAAGCTAGGTGGTTCAAACCCGTTTGAAGATAGAGGGTGGCCCAGGCCCTCTGAAGACGGATGAGGCGCTCAGCTCTTGGAAATCCTCCGTGGGCCTGGAGGTGAGTGGAGTTGACGCCAGCACGTGGAGGGTGTCCTTATTTCCCATCTGCTGAGGGTGACGAAGCTCACAGCTTACAGGCCAAGAACTCCCCACCCCCTCCTCTTCTTTTAACTTTATTTTTAACTTTTACTGACTGTATTTCTCCAACAAAGATTTGAGGCATGTGAGACTTAAATGTAGTATTAAAATGGGATAAATCTGAAGAGAAAACTCATGGGAAGTCGGAAGCCATGACTAGAAACCTGAGACAACGCTCCTTGAATTGCTCATGCTTTCTATTAACTACTAGGAGATGGCATAGTGGGTTACTTGATGGACTGCATATGCTCTTCAAGGTCACCAGTTTGAAACCACCAGCTGCTTCATGGAATGCCCATTTTTGACACAGGGAGAAGACGTCTTAACTAAACAGTGCCCTGTGTTCTAGGGAAGCAGCTCAGCATAGGTTCTGGGACCTCTTTCTTTCCCTTAAACAGTTGACATAGAGCTTGTTTGGGCTTTCACAGTATGATTGTGCCCCAAGGGGTTTCCTCTACAGAGACATTGGAAACCGATCATCAGACTTCTTTTCCCGTGTCTCTGGGCCAACACAAGCCTTTACTCTTTCAGGTAACGGACAAGGAAGCAAGTGTTAGACCGCCCAAACCACTTATCCCAAGCCAAAGTCAGTGCCATGGAGTCAGCTACCCTGTGGGTTCCCCAGACTGTAGCTCATTGTGGGACACCTTGTCTTTCTCCCGAGAAGTGGCTGGGAGTTTTGAACTGCCGACCTTGCAGTTAGCAGGTCAAGCCATAACCACAGGCCACCAGGCTTCCAGTGGCTGGGCAGAGCATTCAGACAAAACGTCTGAAGATAAACAAGTGGCCCTCTAGCTGAGAAGCAATGGAGTCCACATCGAAGAGCACGGCAGGCTGTGTGATCACGAGGTGTCGATGGATCAGGTATCGGGCATCAGTGACCCAGAACAAAAAAATCCTATCATTGAGATGAGGGGGAGAGCAGAGCAGAGATCCAAAGCCCATCTGTAGACAACTGGACATCCCCTTAAAAGGGTCACAAGAGAGCTGTATGAGCCCCCAATAAGATGATTTTAAAAATAAATTAAATACATTTTTAAAAGACAGTCGGCGTTTAGAAAACAATGATGGCAACATATGCACGAATATGCTTGATACAATTGATGTGTGGGTTGTTTCAAGAGACCCTCAATACAACAATATTTTAATAAAACAACAACAACAAGATGGTCATAAGGAAGAGACAAGCCAGTCAAGGTGCACTATAGCTTCATTGAAACATACAATTTTTCTTTAGTTCTTTAATGCTTCCTCTCCTCCACTATCATGACTCCAATTATATCTTACAAATCCAGCTAGACCAGAGCATGTACACTGGTACAGATCAAAGCTAGGAACACAGGGAATGCAGGATAGATAAATCCCTCAGGGTAAGTATTGAGAGTAGCTAGCAATACCATGAGGGCAAGAGGCAGGGGGTGGGGGAGAAAGGAGGAACCAATCACACGAGTCTACATATAATCCCTTTTTTAGGGGGATGGACAGCAGAAAGGAAGGAAGGAAGACAAGGGTCAGTGTAAGACATGAGAAAAATTTATAAATTGTCAAGTGTTCATGAGGGAGGGAGGGTGAAAAAATGAGGAGCCGATAACAAAGGCTCAAGTAGAAAGAAAATGTTTTGGAAATGATAATGGCAGCATATGCACAATGGATGTAAGGATGGATTGTGATAAGAGTTGTATGAGTCCCCAATAAAATGATCAAAGAAGAAAGAAAACTTGATTGCATCTTAAAATTTTTATTTATTCTTATGCCTTGAAGGAACATCTGTGACCTATGTGAGCACATTTCCCAGATGTTTCCAAACACCTGGAGAGCGAATCCTCTGCTCCCTTGAAGTCCCACCACCCACGTGTCCGAATCCGAGTGTGGGAGCAATGGCTCTGTCTGGAGGCATGGAATGCAATGCCTGCGACCCTATTGGGGGTCATGCTTCCAGAGTCTACTTTGCTGGATGGAGAGTTTCTTCCATGCCAGGTTTCCCGGGAGGAAATAGCTGTAGCCTGGTTTGAGTCCTTCGGCTGCATGTAGATGTGTTGTAGTTGAGTTAGTTCTGTTTCCTGGTTAACTCTGTGTGTCAACACAAAACTGTTCTCCTCTCTCTCTGCAGGCTTGTCAATGGTTTAAAGACATTCCTCCCCCCTGTCCCCCACCCCATCCAATCTTTTAGAAGCAGAGCACTAGAACTTTTTTCCATTTTGCTTCTAGATAATCTTGAACCTCCCAACTTCCGGCTAGCAATTCAGACAGTGAACAGTACACACCGTGCCCAGGAGCTCTGGGCCATGTCGATGCGTTTGTCAGGTTCTGGGCAGTCTGAAGGTCCAGGCAGCCAGCTCAGGCCAATGATGACCCCGTGCTGCCACCTTGTGTCTGGGGAAACCAGAAAGGCGGACAATGACTTAAATTTGAATCCAGTCAATGGCAAGTAGGTTTTAATCTGATGTCAGAGCGAGGAATCCTACGTGGCTTCTGTTTGGTGAGTGCAAAGCAGACCAAACCCCTGGCTGTCAAGTTATCACTAACTCCTAAACCAAGGCTCCTGCGAGTAGTTTCTCCCGAGAAGCTGCTGGTAGTTTTGATCTCCTGACCACGTGGCTGGCAGTCCCACAAGTAACCACTACAGCGTTACTCCTGTGGAGCAGCCAGTTCAGGCTTTAGGGGATGCCTGTGGCTATGAGCCTGGCGTCTCAAGCCTACCTGTCTCCTACGGCGGCTCCTCGAGAGGCGTGCTTACTTATGGGGCTGGATTCCCAGTCCATCGTAAAGAGGTTAAACTAACGTGCTGTGAGTCTACCACCCAACGGCTAGGCCACTCACAACGGTGTGCAGGGGGGCTAGTCAAAGGTTTCAGAGAGCAGTGTCCTCTCGGAAGTGTTGGCCACATGTTACAAGGCTCCGCCTCGTTCTCCTCATGGCCTCCACCCGCTCCCTGCTGCTTTCCTGCTGGCGCAGCCACCTCTTGTTAAATTTGCCATTTGCAGGTTTGCTGGGCTCAGCCAGACTCAACGACTTTAATGCACAGAAGGAAGGAGCAGAGCAGCCAAACAAACTGCGTCTGTGGCACACCCACACACGTAAGAACTCAGAGTGGGAGCCGACTGCGGGTTGCAGATGGAAAGACAGCCATTTCTGCCTGTGGAGCTGAGAGCCAGGTTTTACCCTCAATGAGGAGATGAGGCAGCCTCTGCCCTTGCTGCTGTTTTGTTGTCAGGGTCCCTCGCGTCAGTTCGGACCCAGGGTGACTGGACAACAGAAAGGATCATTGTCCTGTGCTGTGGCGCCTCAGAGTTCCTGTACCGGCACCCATGGTGGCAGCCCCTGTGCCAATGAAGCTTGCTGAGGGTCATCTTCTTTGTCACTGCCAATCCACTTGAGCAAGTATGATGTCCGAGTCTCTCCTAACGTAACACCAAGTCTTGCCCTCCTGGCCTTTAAGGAGCATTCTGGCTTTAATTCTTGTAAGACAGATTTGTTGGTTCTCTTGACAGTCCGTGGGACTGTCAGTACTTTTCACCAGCACCATAATTCAAACGAATCACTTCTTCTCCAGGCTTCCTTAGTCAATCTCTCACTTGCATGTGAAGCGACTGAGAATACACCAAGGCTGGGGTCGGGTGCCCCTTGGTCCTCAAAGTACCCGCCTAACTTTTCAGTACTCTGATAAGGTCTTGTGCCAAGATTTCTCCGTGTCCTTTGGTCTCTTCACTGCTGCTTCCATGTGCCTTGGTGGTCACGGTTCACGGCTGTCTGGTAGCCCTGACTGCGGGCCATGAGACTTCTTCCTTCCGAGTCTAGGTAGGAGCTCACTGCCTGCTATCCATGCTCTGGATTTGAACTCTGCTCCCCTGACCTGGAAGAAATGACTTTCCGTGCTTCAAGTCACTTACTTGTGCAGTCTCTGACAGCCGCTTCAAATAGGCTGGGAGGAAGTTCCATTATCTCTTCATTCCATCTTTCTAGGACTCTCTGGAAGTCCTTTCCTATGCTTGGGCTGGTAAGGGGTGCCTGGTCTGTGTGGTGGGCCTTGTGCCAGGCTCTGTGATGATCTGGCTGCCTTTAAGTGTGTGGAGAGAGGAGAGAGGGGAGAGGGGAGGGGACAGAGAGAGGAGGAGAGAGAAGAGAGAAAGAGGACATGAGGACAGAAGGCTGAGTAGGGGCATTGTGGGGTCTGGAGGGTCCAGATACTAGTGGATGGGAGACAGGAAGGCAGGGGGCGGGGTGTTACTGGGTGAGGCACACTGGAGGCAGATTTTACCATTTTCCTGAAGATGGGTTTTCCGTGGCCAGGCCTCTCTCCAGGGGCTGCACTGCTTCTGGAGTTCGTATCTGAGTGAGTGAGACCCAGGGCAGGGGGAACTGGTCCCCAGGGGCTGTGTGATGAGTTGGGGATGAAAGAGTTGAGGCTGAGGAGTGCAGACTTGATCTTAAGTTCGAGTCTGAGTCGGTGAATTCCAGCTGTCTATGTCGGCCATCTGACCCATGCCCCCAATATTCCCCCTGGCCCCCAATACAGGTGACAGTTGGACGTAGAATAAGGAAGAAGAATTGATGTGTTTAGATTATAGTGTTGCTGAGGAGTATTGATGAGTGGAGACGAGACAGAGGTGGGAGGGGAAGGCAGGAGGAGCCTGGCACCCTGCCCCAGGGGAAGGGCACTTGAAAAGAAGCTGGACTTCCATTTGACCGAGAGGAAACGGGGAGGGGATGTGGTCTGCTGACCAAAGGCCAGGCTGGGTGATGAGACTGTGGTTGCCTTTCTCAAACTGAAATTGAGCCTCCAGCCAGCTCTGGTCCCGATTCTCAGCCTGGGCTCCCTTTGGCCTGTCACTCAGGGCTGCACTTGGCTGCCGTGACACATCCACTGCACCTGAGCCCCAGATGGCAGCCCTGGCATCACATGAACCCCACTTCCCAAGTCACCAGTTCTCCTGCATTGATTTTCTGAACTTTCAGCGAAACAGGTTAGCTGCCGGCACCTTACTGGGAGCAGAATAGGACTTGCTCTCAAAGACTCGGTAGGGGTGAAAAGAACAGACAAGAGTTGCCCTTTATATTTAAGTAAGATGTTTGCTGGGAAGTAAAGTTTGACGTGTTAGGAGACTGCTGCTATTGCTACCTGGTGGCCAGCCTGACTCCCTCTCCCACTGGCAGCCCTACCCTAGCAGAACGCTGGGTCATTCCCAGGATGGGCTGCAGATGGGGCCCTACAAGAGTGTGGGCCCCCTTTTAAAAAATCATTTTATTGGGGGCTCATACAACTCTTGTCACAATCTGGACATACATCCATTCTATGCAAAGCACATTTGTACACTTGTTGCCATCATCCTTCTCAAAACATTTTTTTCTACTTCAGCCCTTGGTTTTAGCTCCTCTTTTTTCTGCTCCCTCCCAGCACCCCCTCCCTCATAAATCCTTGAAAATTTATAGATTATTATTAATTCTGTCATATTGTACACTTTCTGATGTCTCCCTTCGCCCACTTCCCGGTTGTCCTTACCTCAGAGAGGAGGGTATACGTAGATCCTCATAATTGGTTCTCTCTTTCTACTCCACTTTCCTGGTATCGCCACTCTCACCACTGGTCCAAAGGGATCATCTTTCCTGAATTCCCCATGTTTCAGGTGCCTATCCGTACCAGTGTACATCTTCTGGTCTAACCAGATTTGTGTGGTAGAATTCAGATCATGATAGTGGGATGGAGGAAGCATTTAAGAACTAGAGGAAAGATTCATATTTCATCGATGCTACACTGCACCCTGATGGGCTTGTCTCCTTCCCACCACCCTTCTATAAGGGGATGTCGCTACATCTTTAAAGGCCCTGTACTCAACAGAACGAAACCCTGCCCGGCCCTGGGCCATCCTCACAGAAAGACTCCTGCCTGAGCCCGTGGCTGCAGCTGCTGTGTCAGTCCATCTCGTGGAGGCTTCCTCTTTACTCCCTGCTCCCCTATGTGACCAAGCAAGACATCCTCCGTGGATTGGTGTCTCCTGACAACATGTCCAATGTGGGAGACCGAGTCTCTCCATCCTTGCCTCTGCGGGGCACTCTGGCCTTCCTCCTTCCAAGACAGATGGGCGTGTCCTTTCAGCAGGCCCTGGTGCTTTGAATATTCTTCTCCAGCGCCACCATTCTTCTTTGGTCTTTCCAATCCTTTGTCCAACTTCAGCATGCATGTGAAGCAATTGAAAATGCACGTGAAAATACCTATAAGATTACAGGATGGAAAAACCTAATTCACACTAGGAGTTCTGAAGTGAAGAGATAAGCAGCAGAAGTAGGGTTTAATATGGGGGGGGGAATGACAAGGAACTGTAGGGAGACAGGAGAGATGGACTTCCCAGGCCTCCCTCGCTGTAAATATGTTAATGTTAGGTACTGTTGATTGTTTTTGATTTATACCAACCCCAAGTGACAGGGTAGAACTGTCTCATGGGGAAACTTTCTAGGCAGGAATCTTGTGGGGAATAGATTGCCATTAAAAATTTTTATTTTTCTTTTGCATTGGACCAACTTACCAAAAAAACCCCCCAAACAAACAAATGAATGAACAAACCAAACTCACTGCTCTTGAGTCAGTCCTATTTACTTCCAGTTTGTTATGAGATTTCAATGAGTTAACCTCCCCAAGCCAAGCTTGTTGCTCAGTTCCGACCCATGGGGACCCTATAGGGCAGGGTAGAACTCCGCTGTAGGGTTCCAACACTGGAACTCCTTACGGGAGTGGAAAAGCTTGTCTTTCTCCCAAAGGACAGCTCGTGGATCAAACGGATTGTGTGCCTCGCAGCCCAATCCAGAACCAGGATGCCCCCAGGACTCCCTTCCAATGAATTAATGCAGGGAACAAGTGATGAAAAACAAAGGATTCCTATAAAACATACACTAGGCAAGCTGGCTGATGGGGGAGATGTGGGGTGGGGTCTTTGGAAAGGGAATTCCACAGTCTGACTGTCTTGTCAGAGCCATGACTCCGAAGGGGCTGGGGACTTCCCTCTCTTTGTCCCTGAATTCAGTAATCATGGTGATTTGAATACTGTGTTGGTTCGAAATAAATAGTTTGCAAACATGAGCAGCTGTCATTATGAAAACCCAGCGTTCAACGAGTGAGTCCTGTGTGGATTCACAATGGTGTGGGTCAAAGAACATTATCCAAAGCAAAGTAATTATGTATGGTAAAGTCTGACATCATCCCAGGAGGTATCCTGGGATAAAAATCAACCAGTTGGTATTCATTTGACGCTTTGGGTTCTGCTCAAGCTCCAGAGGGGCCAGCCTTCCACCCGCCTACTGAGAGGAAGAGGGAAAAGTGACCACAGCTCGCCCTCTGGTGGTGAGGCAGACCCACTGCAGCTAGTGGCCAATGACCCTCCAGGAAACCTCTGGTGGATTAACTTCTTCAAATACGGTTTTCAGTGGCCCACGCAGGAGAAAATGTCCCGAGGCTCTTCGTGCTGGGCTGTGTGGCAATAATCCAGGGTCTGTCGTCTCATAGATAGCTCGTCACTGGACTGAAAATGGTGCAGACATAGCTCTGTTGTCAAACCTGCGGCAAAGGGCCACGCTCGGGACCTCACACGTCGCCCCCTTCTTCCTCCACCCAGCGGACACGCTCCAGCAAGGGGTGCTCTTTCTCTGAAGCAGAATCCTGGTTCATCTGCTGAGGAAGCGCCATGAACCCCACCCTGCTTCGAGGATTCTTCTGCGAGCCACCAGCCAGTTCCCATGGAAGGAGACAGCCTGGCCAGACCCCATCCTGTCATGGAGAGCAAGCCCGGGCTACTGGTCAACATGCGGATGTCACAGCACAGCTGGTGGCAGCGTTCCTCTGTGACTAGGGGTCTGCGATCTCTATCTCCATCACACGCTGTGCTTCCTCAGAGGCAGGGAAAATGGAGGAGGCCCCAGACTCACAAGAGCACCCACTGTTGCGCAGGTCTTACACAGACTGGTCACTGTGGCGGCTTGCATGTTGTTATGATGCTGGAAACGTGGGCGCCAGCACTGGAAAGATCAGCAGGCTTGCTGCCGTTGGAGAGGTTTCCGGGGAACTTGTGGACAAAGATGAGAAAGAAAGGCCTGGGGATCACTCCCCGAAAGCAGTGGGTGCAGAGAGCCTGGGCGTCGGTGACCACACTGGTGCCTGGCGGAGCGCTGGGAGGAGACCTCTGCTCACCATACACAGTGGCCACCAGCATGCAGCTGCAGGGCCCGCCACCGTTTGTTTGCTCGGCTATACCAGTGGTCCCGAGCTCCCCCACCCTCCGCAATCCCCTAGCCTGATCTCTGTGGGTGGCCAAGTCGCAGTGGGAGGCGGTCAGACGTGGGTGCAGTGCTCTCCGCTCCCGCAGACCAGGGGGAGGACCTGCTGCCGTCTGGAAGAAAGCACAGGGGCTTGGGTGGCAGGGGGGTGGGGTTGGCACACCAGCACGCTGGTCTGGTCTTCTTTGTCACCCGGGAGTTCCTCAGGGTCAAGTGGTTCTCGGTGGACAAAACACCGAGGCCAAACGTGCTGCTCCCACCCCCAGGGCTTTTTAGCTGGGTCTGCTGGGCAGCGGCTCCGGACAGCTCCACAGCCCGTGACCTCGCGTGGGACGGACCTCCGCAAGGACCCCAGCAAGCCAGGATTTCCTCCACGTGCTTTCTTTCTAACAACCAATCTCAGGCAAATACTTTGAGCATTTACGTGGTTTGCACAGTGCACATTTTCAAATACGCAAACTACGTGTCTGCTATATGACATCACTTCCAAACTATGGTGACTAATTAGAGTTGTAGTTGTTATATTATGGGATTTCCAGACAGCACCCACCAATAGACAGCATGACTGTCCACTTCAGGTGGCTGGTTTCCGAGTGGGTACCTTTCATGAGCTAACCATTGCCCTGCAGTTGATTCTGACTCAGGGTAAGCACTGGTGTGTCTGAGCGGAGTGGGTTTTCAGGGGCTGACGTTAAACAATGAGACCGTAAGACTGTGCTTCTATGGCGCCTCTTGGCAGATTCCAGTTCCCGACTGCTCACTGAATATGCAGTTGAAGGTGTGGACTGTTTTCTCTGCCGAGGGTCTCCTAGCTAAATTACCTCCCACAGCCAAAGCAAGGCCGCTGCCCTCAAGTTGGGTCCCACTGACAACCACTTTACAACCTAGAGTAGAATAACAGGTTTATAAGACTGTAAAGCTTTATGTGGCTATACCTCAATGCTACTGTGCCGCTGGGCTTGTGATGGTTGGGTTTTGTGTCAACGTGGCTGACCAAGGATTCTCAGTGCTTTGCAGTTGAGGTCTAGTCATCCTCCTTGATGTGCTCCTAATATAATCAACTCCACCATGAGATCTGTAGTCAGGTGTCAAGCAGGTAAGGAGATTTAGGGCCCAGTGCAGCCCCTTTACCCAGGACGTAACCTTGCTGCAATCGAAAGAAAGGATCTGCAGATGTGTAGACTGCTTCTATCAATGGACACTGTGGAAAAACTTACTTTGTTGTTACCCTCCGGGTCTGAACCCCGTGTCTGTCTCATTGACCTCTAGTTCTTTGAAGTTGAGTCAATTGCCTGCCTGTGGGGAACAGAACGATTTCTCCCAAGTGGTCTCCCCCAAATATATGCCTAACTTAAACCGCTTGCTACATGTGGCATATGATTATACATTTGGACGTCAACCCGAAGCAGTCAGGGGCTATTCTCCTTAAGGGTTATCAGCCATGTAGAGCAATCAGGCTATGTTGCCTGTCCCACCCTAAGTAGGGCCCACTCCCTTCTGATAAGGTTAGTAGCAGACTATTTTCTTATAAGAGAGACACAGAAGTCAAGCTCACCCAAGGATGATCCAGCTTAGGCTGCCATATTGAGACTATGGTCCGTTTTTCTTGTCACATGTATACCCCTGGTCCCCCCCTTTCCTAAAATGTGTGTGCCTCTAGCTCGTCACTCATTACTGTATAACTTATAGGACAACCCCTTCCTGTGATGTATGCCTTTACCTGTAATTAGGAGCCTTGCATGTCCCCCAAAAGATATATAAGGCTTGGTCAGAATAATGGAGCTCTGTCAGCCGTCTCTCCTACCCCAACTCCTGTCCCTCTTCTCTTGTTCCCTTTCCCCATGTCCTTTCCTCCCTCCTTACTCTCTCTCACTTGTGAGCATACTATCATGAGATGTGTCTGACTCTATTATTTCTCTCATGCTCTCTATGACTTTACTATAATAATTGCATAATTATCACCGTCCACTTGTGCCTACCAAACCCCTGATGTCAAATTTTGGAGGCTGGCTCCTTTGACAGCTACCATATTGCCTGCTGACCCTGGAGGTCATCTGACCTGCTGACTGTGGGTATATTAACCTCTGCAGTCCCAAACCTGAGCTGCTGATCTTGGATTCATATGCCTCTGAAGGCTGCCATGAGGTTGTGATGTCCCTGAGGATCTTGAGTTCAAGTACTCCTGTAGCTATGTAAGTTAAGAGAAGTCTCCAGTTGAACATCTGACCCATGTAGCCCAGACTGGACCTGCCTGCTCCTACAAACATATGAGTCATTTTCTTGGTATAAATGTCTTTCTCTTTAAACGTGTGTGTGTGTGTGTGTGTGACTGATGTTGTTTCTCTACAGAACCCTGCCTAATTCCGAGACCTTTTATCTTTATGTACAGGACCTGATAAAAGAACATTCTTTGGAATAAATCCAACCTTCACCTCCAGAAGATAGAGGCAGAGTGGTGGGAGAGATGGAAGAGGAAGAAGGCTCCCTTTGGAAGTGGGCATTGGCAGGATACTTCCTTCCTATCTCAAACCCAGGGAGGGGAGCCTTTAAAGGCATCAGTCAAAGAGATTGGGTGTTACGCAAGGAAGGGGAACTGATCAATTATGCTTTCTTCATTGGAAATCAGATCTCTTCCTAGCTCCTTTCTTGTGAGCATGGCTTTCCAAGGGCCTGGATGATGGGCTTATAGCTTGTGGATTCACCCTTCTGGCCTTAGCAGAAAACTGAGTTAGAGTCCTTGCTAGAAGATGAGCACCCATTGGCATAATTTCTTCTTTTTATTTTTAATCACTTTAGTGAGGGCTTATACAACACATCACAATCCATACATTCATCCATTGTATATCAAGCACATTCATACATTTGTTGCCCTCATCATTCTCAAAACATTTGCTTTCTGTTTGAGCCCTTGGTATTGGCTCCTCATTTTCCTCCTCCCTCCCTGCTCTTCCCTCCTATATGAAACCTTGATAGTTTATAAATTATTATTTTGTCATTTTTTTTTTTGGTGGGCATCACTGCCTCTGGTGCTCGTGGGCGATACCCAGTGCCACTCCTGAGAGCCGCCGGTCGATTTGAACTGCCAAGCCCACCGGCTGCAGTTCCGTACTCAACCACTTAGAGCACCGGGGCTCAGCCCTATTTTGTCATATCTTACACTGTCTAATATCACCCTTCACCCACATCCCTATTTCCCATATCCCAGGGAGGAGGTTATATGTAGATCATTTTGATCCATTCCACTTTCTACCCTGCCTTCCCTCCACCCTCTTGGTATCGCCATTATCACTACTGGTCCTGAAGGGATCATCTGTCCTGGATTCCCTATGTTTCTGGTTCCTTTCTGTACCAGTGTACCTCCTGTGGTCTAGCCGGATTTGTAAGGCAGAATTGGGATCATGATAGTGGGGGGTGGGAGGAGGAGGAAGCATTGAAGAACTAGAGGAAAGTTGCATGTTTCATCATTGTTACACTACTCCCTGTCTGGCTCGTCTCCTCCCTGCGACCCTTCTTTAAGGGGATGTCCAAAGGCGTAGAGATGGGCTTTCAGTCCCCAGTCTGTACTCCCCCTCATTTACAATGATATAATTTTTAGTTCTTTGATGCGTGATGCCTGATCCCTTTGACGCCTCTTGATCATACAGGCTGGTGTGCTTCTTTATGTGGGCTTTGTTGCTTCTGAGCTAGATGGCTGATTGTTTACTCTCAAGCCTTTAAGATTGCAGGCACTATATCTTTTGCTAGCCGGGTACCATCAGCCACATTTGCGTATGCACACATTTGTCTTGACATAATTTCTTGCCTGTTGATATGGAACAACAGCTTCCCTTGGCATTACTCCACACACTGAAAACCTTTGCTTCCTAAGAGTACACTCAGTTATGCTGATGCTATGTCTTTCAGGGCAAGAAGTAAGGATTTTTCCTTTGGTCTAAGAACTCAATCTCTAAAAACTCATCTCAGATTACAATGTTCTCACCTGCCCCTGTCACACATACCCTCCCTTATCTTGAATAGGTCATGCTCTCTGTGTCCTACAAGCTGTGTATTCTTCCAGTCCAGAGATAATCAAAAGCTTTTATCTCTTGTGGGAGTTGATGAGTAGATGATTGATTCCTCAGCATCCAGTCCCATCAAGATGGAGCTGTCGAAGACAGTCAGGGTCATGCCTGGGACTGATTGATTGAGGCAAGGACAAGCAACGTAGCCCTGGACCTTCAGAAGCCTGTTGGGGTTTCTGAGGAAGATGACTTTCACCCAAGAATTGGGAAGGTGATCTCTCTTTTTTGTCCTGAATCTTGTCAGTTTGGTTTTGGCACCTGAAACGGCTGCGGCCTCTTGTAATCGATGTGAACATGAAGCCCACTTTGACGGTGGCAGAGACAGATTGAGAGAACCAGTCCCTGAAAAGACTTCGCCGGGCCACTGGACTACTCAACCCAGAGCCCACTCGCTTGCCTTTTGGCCCTCTGGACATTTAAAAAAGTCATTTTATTGGTGGCTCTTACAGTTTCTATCACAACCCATCCATCCATCCATTGTGTCACGCCTATTTGTACATGTGCTTCCATCTTCATTTCCAAAACATTTTTTTCTACTTGAATTCTTGATATCAGCTCATCCCCCACCCGACAAATCCTTAATAATTTATAAATTATTATTATTTTTTTCACATCTTATACAGACTGCTGTCTCCCTTCACCCACTCTTCTATTGTCTGTCCCACAGGAAGCAGGTTATATGTCAATCATTGTGATCGGTTCCCCCTTTCTCCTGGTCTGCTTCCCCTCCTGGTCTCGCCACTCTTAATATTGGTCCTGAGGGGTTTCTCTGTCCTGGATGCTCTCTGTTTTGAGCTGTTCTTTGTACCAGTGTACATGCTCTGGTTTAGTCAGACTTGGAAGGTAGAATTAGGGTCATTATAGTAGGAGCGGGGGGGGGGGGGGGAGGCATTAAAAAACTAGGGGAAAGTTGTAAGTTTCATCTCTGCTCCCCTGACAGGCTGGTCTCTTCCTTATGACCCTTCTGTAACGGGTTACTCTGGACATGGTTTTTTTTTTTTTTTTCCTGGACATGTTTTATGAGAGCGATTGATCCCAGGTGGTTTTGAGTCAGCTTGAGTCAAAGCTTCTGTTTCTTACAGTTGTAGTCGCCCTGACTGCAGCTTCACAATCAGGTTCTGGAATGCGGGAAAGGCTGCTGTGACCCACTTGCTGTCAATGGTGGGACAGGGATGTTGTCAGCTGTGCCCACAGCTCCCTCCTGCAGCGTGTATGGGGGTCTCTCTTGTGCTTGTTCTGCTTTCTTCCCTACCTGAAATGGTTCTTCTCAGGTGCACACCATGCTTGTTGCATAAAATGAATACCCCGGTGTGTTAGTGCAGGTAGACTAGAGAAACAAATTTATAAACACACATATGTATATAAGGTAAGGTGACCAGACGTCCCACTTTTTTTTTTTTAACAATTTAACAACGTCCTGCGGCATTGTAAAATTAAAATAAATATATTACAACACTACTTTTGCATCCTACGAAAATTTTTTTTGCTCCATATAGGCCAAATTTTTAGTCAAGAAACCTCCACCCACCCCCCATCCTGGTCAATGGTGTCCCACTTAAAATCTGGTCACTTTACTATAAGGGAGAGGAATGGAACACTGAGAAAGCATCCTAACCCAGTCCAGGTCAAGTTCATGAGTCCGATATTAGCCCATATGTTCAATACCAATCCTTTAGTCTTCTTCAGACTCGTGAAGCACATGCAATGGTGCCAGGACAATCACAGGCCAGTGGGTGCAGTCTTGTGTATCTAGTGGCAGGAGAAGCATCTCAGCACTGGCAGGAGTCTCCACATGGCTTCTCTGGATCCCGAGGTCTAGTTCCATCAGGGTGAGTCCGTGTAGCTACTCCAGGTTCCTCCAGGACTCTATCAGCATGCTGCCATCTTGTCTTGTCAGTAGAGCGTCTCCCAGGGACTGAGTTGATGGTCTCTCATCCCCACAGGGAAAATATTGTGAGATTTCCCAGAATTCTCAGGAGAGAGCCATGCCCACACAGGGATCCCTGTGGCTATCTCCAGATTGGCAGTATAGACTCCACCCCTACACTCTTAATCAAACTGGCACTGGAATACATGACTGCCACACCCTGCTTCTATCCTTTGTCCTAGACAGAACTAACTTGCTCAACACCCAGAGGCGTATCTACAGAAAAGAGTGCCGGTGGCAATTGGTTTTCAATTGCTGAGTAGTGATCTCTTACAACTGGAGTTAGAAACCACCATGGTGAACAGAAACGCGCCCCCCCCCCCATCCCAAGGGGTGTCCAGAACAGATGCCACACCCGCCATACTTTGGTTATACTTCTGGCTACCCCTTCCTCCCTGTTAGGATTCTGCTGACTGCCTGGACTACTGCTTTCTTTGTAGCCTATTGTAAAGATTTAAAAGTCCACTGGGAAACAGGACTGGGGAAACAGGGACCTGGAAAACGGTAGCACCTGCAAACGGCAATATTTCGAACACCAGAGGGGAGGTGCTGACAGTATCAGAAGGGAGGGTGATCTGGCTGTTGGCTCTGGCTGCGACCCCCTCATCTACTAGACTCTAGCAACCAGAGCTACAGTGGCTGACCCAAGGGGCCAAGTGGGTGTCCCCTTGGCCTGATCCTCACTAATTTGCATTTCAACATGCCCTTGTACAGAGGGAAGGGCTGTCCATTGGTCAAGTGTCTGCAGACTTGGGGGAACACCATGGCCGCATGAGTCTTTTGATTCCTGGAATCCTAATGCAGTACCTAAGTACACAGCTGTTAACTGAAAGGAAGGTAATTCGAGGCCATCTAGAGACTCATCTGAAGAAAGTCCAGGTGATCTACTTAAAAAAAGCAATCGCCCCTTGCAAACCCTGTGGAGGACAGTCCAACTCTGTCCCACATGCAGCCACGTGACGCCTTGGGCTGGCTCAAGTCCATGCCTACCAGCAGGAGCGTGGAATGGAATCGTCAGGGCTGAATTGCACAGCTCTCTGGGTTCCACCTGGACGCCATTTGACAGGGATCCCACCCAAGGTTCCTCGTCAACGGAAGCTGGCAGGAAATGGGCAGTGCATGCAGGAGGGCGTGGCCCTTGGAAGCGCACCCAGCAAGCCCCTAGCGAGACTTTCCTTCCCCCCCACATCGCTAATTGATGAAAAAATAGGTGTGTCTCCCGAAGCTCATTGATTGATCTGGAGGATAGTGAAGAAGGATCACTTCTCTAATTAAAAGCGATTGGAGCTATGTGAGTTTAATTAATTGGATGCATGTCACTTCATTTCCATGTTGTGCTGCGCACCACGCTCTGTTTTCATAATTAACGTGTTGTGTCGGGGTGGCGGGCATCTTTCTAATTAACAGTCTGAGCGGAACGTGATGTATGGGCCTGCTGAGCAGCAGAGGGGGTGGAAAGAGAACCTGCAGCGCAAACCCACAGTCTCTTTTCCCTTGCTGGCTTTCTGGCTGTTTCCGCACCCTTTGTTCAGGAGTGGGAGGGAGGCGGGGCTCTCTATTCCGGAAACTCCAGTCTGGAAAACCACGGGGCGCTTCTGCCCTGTCCTGCAGGGTTGATGTGAGTCACGCCGTCCACCCCGATGGCAGGGAGTTTGGTTTGGTTTGCTTAGTAAGTGAGGTTTGGGTGGATCTGCCTGGCGCTCATCCACCCTCTCCTAAAGAAGGGAAGGGTGTTCCCTGACACCTCCAGAAGGTCGCACCGATGCCTCTCATCCTCTGCACCCCCAGCACTCCCTGTGTTCATGGTTGGCCCTCTGAAGTGGAAGGAGCGTTTTAGGGTGTCCGCCCTGTGCAGGGGGTGGGGACCGGCAGTGGCTTTGAGCCCACTCTCCAGCTTCTCATTACACATACAACCTTGGAGAAATGGTCTCAGTGCCTCAGTTTTCTAATGTGTACCAAGCCATGATCGTGCTTCTCTCCTCAGAGTACTGAGTGAAAGAGCCTCTGTGGTGCAGGACTTAAAAAGCTTAACTGAGAACGAAAAGGCAGGCAGTTCAAACCCCCGGCTAGGCCATGAGGGATGTTGGGGCAATGCTTTTCCAGGCAGCATGGCATCCTTGGGAACCCGGGTGCCAGTTTCCCTGTGTTGTGCAGTTTTGCTACGAGTTGGCATTGACTCCAGGGTGTAGCTGTTGTAGAATGTGCTGTCTCCCCAACTGCACCTCTGCTTCCTTCCCCTCAAATTCATACTCTACCATGGACATAGAATTCCTTGTTGCTAAATCAGAAGGCGAATTATCTTGAGGCTTTGCAAAGAGTCTTAAAAGTCCCCTCTAAAATCTGTAGACCAGGAATTCTAATTGCTGCACGTGTTGGGTCCTGGCACCATGGCCTGGTTCCCTGCCCCGGCAGAGTCCAGCTCCAAGCTGCTTACACGACAACGGTGTGCTCCCCTTCCTCTCCGTGCATCTCCCCAACAAGCTCCTTTTCTCAGACAAGCAGAAGTCAATCCTATTCGGTTTCTCACATTCAACGCAGGGTGTCCTTTCTGATGAAGTCACGTGTCCCTCACAGCTCTCGTGCTAGTGCTTTCCAACTGCTGGCCTTGCCACTGGCAGCCTAAGCACAGCCCAGTGCGCCACATTACCTGCATCCCCACTCACAGAGAGCCTGGCGGTCAGAGCGTAGCTGCCTCTGCGGTTTCTGAGCGCATCAATCTGGACAAGCAGAGGTGTTTCGTGAGTAAATGCAACTACCAAATCACCTGCTTTATGAAGTTGTTGTGTGGGGAACTCACAAAGAACATATAAGTCCTTAGAGCTCAAAAGTGATAGAACAATATGCCAAGAGGGGTTAATAAAACAGTCGTTGCTGTTGCCATGGCTACCGCAATGCTTGCTGTTAAGACAGGGAGCAGATTTTCTGAGGAACTGTGACCTCTGGGTTCTCTGGATGTGACTGGGGTGACATCCCTGCCTAAGCCCAGAGGCAGCCTGGAGAGGCCTGGTGAGCGCCTCTGTTCTGTGAGACTGTCGCTGAACTGGGGGAGGGCAGGAGGGCTCACTGGGTCGCCTGTTACAACCTCTGCACCCCATCCATTTTCCCATTATGCTGTTCCTCTACCTCAGTGACATGAACCTTCAATAATGCATCCTGGCAATTTTAGAAAATCATTTTATTTCCAGGCACTTGTATAGAGTCTAATCAATATTTATACTTATTCAAGCAATGTTCTTTTTTTTTTATTAAGACAGTTCTTCCCCCTTTTCTCTGACCTTGTAACAGTTAACAAGTCTTTCTTGTGATGCAAACCAAACCAAGCACCTTCTCTCATTAGGGCGTGCTTAGCGGGAATAGAACCCCAATTTCATGTTCCACTTTTGCTCACACTTTACAATGGCACGCAGTTCAGGAAGTTGGGTTGGAGACTGGATGGACCATCCCCAGCTCAGTACCAATGTCCTTCTGTCAATAAAGACCATACAACGAAACGGAACCACACCGTTTCTACCATATCGACTCCCAAGGCTGGCTCCATAGAGCCATGGCTGCTGCTTTTCATTCAAACCTGGCCCAAGCTTAACTATTTGTGTCATATTTGTGTCACCCTAGACAGGACCGGATATAAGCTCCGACTCCTGCCACTGAGTCAGTGCCACTGACTCATAGTGACCCCTGTGGGCTTCTGAGACCGGAACTGCCGTGGGGAGTAGAAAGGCCAGCCTGTCTTCCCAGGGGCTGTTGACAGTTTCAAACTGCCAGCCATGTGGCTCGCTGCTTGATGTGTCCCCACTGCGCCACCAGGGCTCCCTGGAAGACCTGATGTAGGAGCCCCCTGTAAAGACTCCAGGGGGCTAATGCTAATTTGTGACCCAAATGACTCATAGGCGTCCTCCCTCCCCTCCAAAACATAATGTTAACTGAAAGAAAAGTAAGTCCTTAATGGGTATGTGGCTTCTGTTTGACACCATGGAAACATTTTTGAAAAATGGATAGTAGTGATGCTTGTACAACGCTGTGATTAGAATGCCACTGAATCGTCCCAGAAGGCTGACACAAGTGACCTTATGTGTATTTTATCACCATAAAACTAGGGAATCACCACTTTAAAATGCTGGTGCTGTGGTGTCTCCTGTCAATTTTGAATCTGAGGGCAAAGCCACACCATTGGGTTTGGCAGGGAGAGTCCCTGGCCAGTCTGACTTCCGGATTCAAAAAGAGCTCTGCTCCAGAGACAAAGCTGCTCAACTTTTCTGGGCTTCTGTTTTCTTAAAGGAAGAAGCTGCTTCCATGTGGGTTTTGTTGCTTCTCAGCTGGATGACTGCTTGCTTATCTTCAAGCCTTTAAGACCCCCTGACTCTAAATCCCTTGATAGCAAGGCATCATCAGCTTTCTTTGCTTATGCACTTGCTTTGTCTTCAGCGATTGCTTTGGGAAGGGGAGCATCTCAAACTGCTGAATGATTAGAACAAAGTGTTCTTGTATTGCGGGAGTACTTGAGTAGGAGCTCACTGTCCATGTGTTTCCTTAATATTAGCCCTATAAACGTTTGCACAGAAGCACAGCAGCCTGGGTGATCACGAGGTGTTGAGGGGATCAGTTATCAGGCATCGAAGAACAAAAAATCATATCGCTGTGAATGAGTGGAAGTGCAGAGTGAGGACCCAAAGCCCATCTGTGGGAAACTGGACAAAAGGCTTGGGGAGGGGACAAAAGGCAGTCAGGGTGTAGTGCAGCAATGATGAGACATACAATAGTGCAGCAATGATGAGACATACAATCTAGTTGTACGATGAAACATACAATCTAGTTCCCCTCACCCCGCTTTCATGATCCCAATTTTATCATACAAGTTCGGCTGGACCGGACAAGGTACATTGGTACAAATGGGAACTGGAAACACAGGGAATCCAAAACAGAAGAACCCCACAGGACTAGTGGTGAGAAGGGCGATAATGGGAGGGTGGAGGAAGGTGGGATAGATGACAAAGATCTACATATAATCTCCTTCCTGGGGGATGGACAGTGGAGAAGTGGGTAAAAGGAGATGTGGGAAGGTGTAAGATATGAAAAAAAATAATTAATAAATTATCAAGGGTTCATGGGGGAGGTAGGAGAAGGGAGGGAGGGGGAAAGTGAGGAGCAGATACCAGAAACTCAAGTAGAAAGCAAGAGTTTTGAGAATGATGAGGGAAACAAATGTACAAAAGTGCTTGACACAATGGATGTATGTGTGAATTATGATAAGAGTTGTACGAGCCCCCAATAAAATAATAATTTTAAAAAGACGAAGCTGAAACCAGCCCACGCACAGAGATGCTTAGCACCCAGCCCTAGGAGAGGAGATGGCAGGAGGCCCTGACTCAACACGGGCATGTGCATGTGCTCGCTCTTCCTCCTGGAGCCTCCCGGAGCACCAGCACCCTTCCTGTGAGCATCAGAGGGAGCAGGCTGGCCTGGGCCCGCAGTTCAGCTCACACTGCACACTGAGAGTTGCTCTTGTCCCCACACTGCTTCCTGCCAGCTGAAGATCCCCTCCAGTACAGAATATAGGGGAACTTTGAGAATGGACCTTCCAAAGCAGCAGTCAGAGGCCAGCTCTATTCCTTTGGGAATTGTCTCACCCGCCCTCTCTTCTGTCAGGGTCACTGTTGGTCTCTCTGAGGCCAGGATGGAGGGAGAGGAAGGAGGGGCCTGACAGTTTCTCGGAGACAGAAGGCCCTTTTTGGGCAGTGTATCTCCTTCCGGAGGTCATGTCACTAAGGGCCCCCCGCAGTGTTCAGTGGTGGCTCAGTGATACAACTGTGGAGTTCCACGAGAGGCCACCTCAGCACAGCCACTGCCCCTTTGCAGGCTTCTGTGCTGCTATGGCCAGAAACAAGGCTCAGAGCTTCCAGACCAAGATGGAGCAGGAAACGAAAGGCCTGGCTATCTACTCCCCCAAATTCAGCCCAGGAAAGCTCTCTGTATCACAGCTGCCAGGAGCTAGAATGGAGCCAAGAGAAGCTACTACCAAATCACCGGCTCACTCAGAACACAGAGGCAGCTAACCTCGAACAAGACACAGTTGTGTTTTTCCTCACAGGGCAAAATGTATTAGCAGTTAGGAAGTTCCCAAAACAATACTGAAACCCAGACTGTGAGTCCATTCCAACTCGGAGGGACCAGCGGAGTAAGAGTTGAACTGGCCCGTGGGCTCCGTGAGACTTCTCTCTTCAGAGCAGAGTACCTCATCTTCCTCTACCGAGGAGCTGGTGGATTCCCACGCTGACCTCCCAAGTTGCAGCCCAGCGCTTAACCCACAGTGCCACCAGCGCCGATTTCCAGCTACCATTGGAATGGACTCTGACTCATAGGTTCTGATCCTCTAAGACTGGCCCTTGGTGTTTCTGAGGGTGCCATATTTAAGGAGGCAAATAGCCTCATCTTTCTCCCTCTGAGTGGCTGGGGGGGGGGGGGGGGGTGGGTTAGAACCTCCAAACTTTTGGTTAGTAGCTAGGCCCTTAATCCATTGTGCCAACAGAGCTGCTTTCAAGGAACCATGGAGGAACAGAGAAAAGGCCATTGTGTAGTGCGGAGGGGGACAAACTCTTGAGACTGGAGAGTCAATCTTGTCCCTCCTAACAACTTTAAAATTACTCAAGAGCCTTAATTATGTTTTCCCAAAGAGACGAAATCACTGTGATCTGAAATAATAACCTTCAAATGTTTTCAGTGTGACTTCAGAGCAGTATATTCCCAATTGAAGAGCTGCAGTTTGCCGACCTCTGGTGCAGTGGCTAGAGAGGGCCTCGAGACGGCTTGGAGGTCCACTTTCAGGACCTTCTCTGTTACTCTGGAACACTGGTTCTCAAAAATCAGATCACCGGTGGGACCTATTGGACTTATTTGAACACAGGTTGGTAGTGTGTGATCCTGTAGGTATGGGCTGGGCCTGAGGGCTTCCAGTTCCAACAAGTTTCCAGGTGGTACTGATTCTGTTTCTGCTTCGAGAACCACACGGTTGTGGGGCATGGTTTGGAGGGAGGATGATCATCATGAGTGTAATATTGGATTAACAAGCCTCTCCCTGGGAATATTAATGAATCCTGGAACACTCCCCCACCCCCAATGTGTGGAATGCCCCTGAAACAACTGCCCCGGGTCTCTGCAACAGTGTTTCTTAGAGCGGGGCGTGGCATCCACCTTCCTCAGAACTCTCAGAATGGGCACTGAGAGACTGCAGAGCAACAGTGAATGTTTGTTAGAAATGCAGACATTCCACCCCCTCCAGAGATCTAGGATCTATTTTAAAACTTGATCCCTGAGTGATTTGGATTCCTATAAATTATACCCGATTAGGAAATCCATTCTGTGGGTTTCTCAGATGTGTTTCTGGGGTAGAAGTAAAGAGGGCAGGTGGGACAGGGAGGTGGAGGGGCTCTATGATAATCCAGATGTGGTGCACCCTAACTCAGCACAGTTGTTGAGGTGGAAGGGGCCATGGGCTGGAACTTGCCTGGATGGTCTTTAGGGAACCTATGTTACAGAAGCCAAAGGTCACAGGAAGGTAGGGGGTTGCCATGAGTAGTCTTTGACGTTAGAAAGGGGCTACTCCTTTTTAAGAATGAGCGAATGAGTGAGTTTATTGAAGAGGTGTGCTAGTGTGGAACACGGAAGAGCTCTCAGCTAATCCAAGGACTTCTCAAGTTTATCCCCCTGTGGCAGACCCTCCACTATTGGCTGGCTTTCCATCTCCTACCTCCCCTTGGCAGTCCAGGTATGTGCAGTCCAGAGTCCACGCTACCTCTCTGTCACTAAGCTTGGAACCAAGCGTCTGTTCCAATAGTGCCTTTAGAAAGACCAATTTGCATTTTATATTTTCAATTTCTGTAAACCTGAGAAAGTGTATGAGGCATGGAACTGCATCAAGGGGAACATGGAGCAGAAAAAAGGGAAAGTGTGTGTGTGGGGGGGCGGAGTTGGTGTTGGTGTGTCTCTCAAACCAGGTTTGTCCTCTGTATAGCTCAAGCTGAAATGACTATTACCATATTTCTGAGGATATCCTGGGGTAGTTGAAATGAGGGCTAAGTAAGGCAATCTTACTTCCTGGCAAGAATCTCTTCCAAAAGGCCTAGAAAACTCTTTAAAAATGACTTTGTTGAAACAAAATTGCATACCAGACAATTCACCCCCTTTAAGCATCTGTTTTGCTTTATCTATAGAGTTAAGAAACCATCACCCACCCCAGTCAACATGTCCCAAACCCAACCCACCCGACTGCGATCAGGTCGATTCCATTCATCAAGACCTTATACAGGGGTTCTGAGACTGTGTGTTTGAGGTGCAGACAGCTTCCTTGTTCTCCGGTGGTCAGGCCTGATGGGTTGGAGCTGCTTACCTTGAGGTTACCCGTGCAGCGCTTGCCCAACAGTGCTACCAGGGCATCCAGTAGCCAAAACAGAGTATCTTTTATTCCTCACAAAGAAGCCCTTTGCCCACTCACCACAACTCCCCTTCCTTCTACGACTCCAGTTGCTGTTAGCTAAGGTCCAGTTGGCCCCCCACTCATGGCTACTCCAGGCACAATGGAGAAGCAGGCCTCCTGCTCCTGCCCTAACCCCATGATTGAGTGTGCTTGGACATGCTGAGGTCCAGAGGGTGTTCATTGGCAGGTTTTTGGAAATAGGTCTTTCCTATTCCAGGAAAGATTTATCTCCCTACTCTGTCATACTACAGCCATTCCACTGAATGGAGGATTCTCCCACTGAGTAACTCAGGCCTCTGGGCAGTGAGTTAATCGACATTTAAATTCTTTTCTCTTGTATTTTAATTCTGTGCTTTAGATTTTCTTCTCTGACGATGCTGTGGCTGTGACTGGTCTCCAGAGGAAGATCCAGAAAGGCAGGCAGCAGAGTTATCCATTTATGATCAGGAAAGAAGTTAATAAAAATTGTTCTCAGCAGTGTCGTCCACATCAATTGAATTAGACTCTCTTACTTACAGCTGTGGGCAGGGGCCGGGAAGAGGAGTTTATGGGCTGCATTGATCTTGTACTTCTTTCCTTTCCTGCTTGTCTGTAACCTGTAATCCATCTGGGAACCTTTAGCTACACCAGGGTGAATCCTTTTAGAATGTGTCTGTAGGAGGTTCAAATCAAAGGCTGGGACAATGCCCACCTGCCTAGCTGGTGGGGGCATGTGGAAAGGAAGGGGTGTTATATAGGACTGGGAATCTCTCAGCGGAGGTGTAGGGCTAAATTGTTCTATCAAATTCTGGGAAGGTAAAATCTCACTAGTTGGGCAATTCAACATACATAATTTCTGAGGACAATTCATACAGCCTGACAGATTTCCATCTCCCCTTGCCCCCATTGTGGTAAAATATGTGACAAAAATAGTTGTCACTTCAACATCCTTCACATGTACAGCTTTGGGACATCAATCATGTCTGTCATTATTTGAAGGTTCCCTGGTGGCATGGAGTCATGGTGGTGTGCTGGCCTGCCATCTGCAAGGCCAGCAGTTCTAATCCACCTGTTGCTCCTTGGAAAAAGACGGGGCTTGGTGCTTCCATTAGAAGTGACAGCCTTGGGCATCCACTGGGGCGTGGCCACCCGTCCTGAGTCAGCATTGACTGGGCCACAGGGAATGAGGGACAATATGTTTATCCAAGGAGCCCTGGGCGTGCTGTGGGTGAGGTATTGGGTTCCTACCTGCACCATCTGTGGTTCAAACCCAGCAGTCTCTCGTGGGAGAGACGTGAGGCTGGCTGCCCTTGTAAAGATTTGTTGCGATGAGTTAGAACCAGCTCGATGGAGTGAGGGTTTATATTTTTCAACCTTCTCTGTTCCCCAAAACCCCCACCACTCAGATCAGAATGGGAAGATCTTCCCGAGGCCCTTACGTGCAGCCCCTGGGCTCCTGGGCAAGGCAGATTCCTCAGAAACCAATTCTAGCAAAAGGATGATGTCTCCTCCTTCCTGACCCCTTCTGTCAGGAAGCTCAGGACCTCTCTGGTTCTGCTCTCCCCTGCCCTCCTTCAGCCACTGAGGATCCACTGCATCCCGTCAGAACCACAAGGGCAGCGTCCCACAGCCCAGCG